>QPMI01000092.1:0-141655 GCA_004431415.1 Cyanophora paradoxa | reverse complement strand
CTCGCCCCTCGCCCGCAGGGCGGGGCAGCTGGCCATGGCCATGGAGAAGGCGGGGGATCCCGGAGCGGCCGGCGCGGCGGCGGCGGCGGGCGGCTTACCCACTTGGCCCCCACTGCTCACGCTATCCCTCAGCTGCAGGCTCTGGATGCCAGTGCCGGATTCGAACGTGCGCTCCACTCCACCAGCGGCCTCGCCGGCGATATATATCGATACCAATGCGACTCTCTCCCGGGCGCGCATCCCTCCGGGGCGCAGCTGTACCCCCTGCCCTACCGTCTCGTATCCCCGGGCGCACTACCAGCCCGCGTCGGTGGTCAACCGGCAGGCACCGCCGCCTCTCCGTACATAGGCCCCCCCCCCCCCCCCCCCCTAATATTAATTATATAATAACTGGCCTCCCGTGCGCAGAGCAGATCTGGAGAGCGAGCTAATGTGCGACGGTCTATTATTCTAAGATCTGGTAGCATACATAGATCAGAAAAAGCGAGCTATAGATACTAGTACTGTCGTGTAAGATAGCAATGGGTTCTAATAGCTATAGGCTACTAGGCTAGCCTACTAGGCTAGCAGCTATAGTAGGGGTCTCAGCGGACTAGTGCTGGCATTCTTAGCGGTAATTCACCAAAAACCTAGCTGTGCTGGCAGTCTCAGCGGTCTAGATATCTAGTTCATTATAATTATTAATATTGTACCTACCGTACATGCAGAGATCTGTGCTGCGAGAAGCTTAAAACCAAAAGGTCTACGTCATTTTATCAAGGTGACGAAAGTACTGAATGAAACTATAGCATGGTCTCTGATCTGAAAGCGATCTATAGTGGCGCATGGCCCGGAGTGAATCTGACTGGAAGAGAGCTCGAAGAGAGAGAGGTAGTGGTAGAAAATATTTTTCCTACAGATGGCTGATTGACCAGAGGTGGTCGGCCGCCGCGCCGCCGCCGTTCCCAGAGCCGGCCACGATCGGCACACTTTGCAATGAAAGTGGAGGTCCGTTCGCGCCAGGCTCCGAGTTCGCGGCATACGAAGCCATGGCCCGAGGCGTCCCAGGACGGGGGGCGCCCTTGCCGGCGGATCCGGGCGCGTTAATGTTGGAGGATCCGGAGCCCGAGGAAGACGAAGGGGGGACGAGGGGGGCGGGAAGCCGGCGGAGGCGTTCGGGGGCGAGCTCGAGCTCGAACTCGGCCAGCGCCACTCGAGAGACTGCGGCGGGCGACGTCGACGACGGCGACGGCACTGGGGTCTTCCCCTTCAGCTTGGGGGATACGACTTCCTCTTTCCTTCTTTTCCCCGCTGGCTCCAGCGTACTACTCGCCGTCGTCGAAGGCTTCGAAGCGGTCGGCTTGCCCTTTTCTATCGCCGCCGGCGCCTCGTCCGACCTTTCATCTTCCCGCCCTCGCGTCCTCGCAAAAGATTTCTTCGGCATTTTCGCCTTTGCGTCCGCTTTCTGAATAATCTTTGCCTGCTCAGCACGTTGATATTATAATTAGCTGAGGTCAAAAACTCAAAAACGTTGGAAAGAGGTGTATAGTTTCGCGCCTTGGCAAATTTCTTCGCGACGAGCCACGCAAGGAGCAGCTGTCCGCCGAAGCCCAGCGCCGCGCTGCGCAGGTGGGCCTGGGTCAACCCGGCCCCCTCCGGTCCGAATTCGAAGGTCTAGACCGGTCACTCTCGGCTATGTTCACAGCCGTTCTTGCTTTAAGCGGACGCGCGCACGAGGCGAGAGAGGCCACGTTGGCGAGGGCGTCCAGAGGCGTGGATCGTATTTTGCGGTCCACGAGCAGGTACACCGACACGAGGCGAAACGCCGCGGAAAATCCAACCTTCGATCGATCCCGAAAACGTCCGACGGTCAGCAGGCTATAGCCAGTGGATACAGCGTCGCGGAGCGAAGGAAAGGGGGAAGGACCTCTTCGTCGGGGCACAGAGAGAGGTCACGACCCGGCGGGCACACGGACTGCGGATGCGGATCCGCGCGATCTTGCCATGGCCAACGAACGATGGCGAAGGACGGGGAGGCGCACGAAGGAGGCGGCATCGCGCTGGGCGACGCGCGCGTCGGCGGCGGTGACGGCGGCGAGGTAGCGCGGGCGACCGTCCGAGTCGGACGAGAAGTGCGTCGCTGTCGGGACGCGCGCGGCGCCGGGCCGGTGGTGAGCTCGACGCAATCGTTTAACGTTTAATTTTAATCCGCGCTAGCCGACTCGGCGAGTTACGAGTGGAGCGCACGGGTGAGTTCGACGGGGAGCGTGACGGGCTCCGTGCCGCGAAAGACGACGTCGCCGACGGATGTCGCGATGGTCCCGGACGCAGAGACTCCCTCGGGCAGCTGCGCGCGCGTGTGCGTCACGCTCCATCTTAATTAAAGGAGGTTGCGGAATCTATCAAGGCCGATATATCACGATTTTCGATTCTAATAACACTGCCTGGACTTTACAGAACGCCCGGCGGCGGCTCCGAGGCTCAGCGGCTCAACGCACAGCGACGGCGTAGGCGACGGAGACGGCGAAGGCGAGGCGGGACCGAAATCGGAAGTTGACGCCCGCCTCCGAAGACGACGTGATGCGGCAGCCCCTGCAGGACCACGTCGCGCTGCGCGTTTAATTGAAAACATGATCAGGCAGCGTCTTACAAGCTTAAGATTTTTGTATAAGATTATAAGACTGATAAGATTTTATAAGCTAGATTTGGCAGCGGCGCACTTGCAGGAGCGGCCGCCGTCGGTGGCGGCAGTCGCAAGGGTGCCGGAAGAGGAGAAGCCGCGCGCGACGAAGGCAACGCCCGAAATCCCATCGCTGTCACAGCGTGCACGTGCGAATGGCCGCGGGTATCGGTGTGAGCGCCCAGCCGCGGTGGTATATATATAGTATAAATGGATCGATATCCGACTGCAGTTGACGAGACTGCACAATCGGTTCGAAATTCGGGAATTCGAAGCGCACCTGGCGGGAGCGCAGAGGCCGGAGTAGCCGCGCATGGTCGCAGACACGGCGAAGGCGCCCGAGATCGAGCCGACGGAGGGGGAGGACCCCGGGTTGAGCGATTGTACGATCTGCGCGGCCACGCGAGCGCGCACGCGTCGTCAGTAAACGAGTAAATAGTTGCCATCTGCTGTGCATGCACACCTGATAGTTTGCTGTGAAGAACTGTGCCGCAACGAACGAGACTGGCCATTTGCACGGTGCGCATGCAGGCATGAGGTCGGAGCATTCGAGATCTGGCGGAGTGCAGGGAATTCAAACTGGCGTTCTCACCAGCGATTGCGGTGAGAGCCAGCCCGAGAAGCGTGAAGTACGCCCCGGAAACCGTGCGTCCCTTGCTGTCCGCCTTGCGAAAATCGGCCTCGCCCTCGCCGACGCCGGCCAAAGCGTCGCCAGAAGACGTCGCGTGAGCGGGCTGCGGATCGCTAGGACCTCGGTACATCAGATGCAACCTCTGCTCGAAGTGTTCAGCATTCGAATCGAAGACGATTGAGGAATGCTCGCCTTGACGCGGGCGTATCGCGCAGCCAGAGTTGCGGTGTCGGGCGCCGGAACGAGGCGCAGGTAGGAGAACACGGCCAGGAGGGCGAGGAGGAGGAACCCGGCGAGGCCCGCCCCCAACAACGCGAACAGGTGGTACAGGCGGTCGAAAATTTCTTTCTCCGTGCGAACCACCTGCATGCGCATGTATACGTCATTTTATAGTTTATATATATAGACGGACGATCATAAGGAGGGCGCACGGGCGAGGTGATGTTGCCCGTGGTTGTCCCAAGCGCGAAACTGTCGGTCGTGTATTCGTATTCGATGTCGTCGTCGTCTTCCAGCTGTCGCCGCCGCTTTTTCCTCGCTCGCGATCGGTCCTCACTGAGGAGCTGGCGCGATGTCCCGGCGCGGGCGGCGGCGGCGCCGCCGGAGACGTCGACAAAGCCGAGCTCGAGAGGCTCGCTAGAAGCGACGGGGCACAGCTGGCTCGCGGAGCAGTTCGTGCAAACCGTGCTCCCCGCCTCGCGCGCGTACGTTCCAAAGGGGCTGCACGTGCACGGCGCACAAACGCGTGTCAGATTCTATCCAGGACTCGCCTCGGCCTCTTGGAGCCCGACGAACCATGCCAAACATTCAGCGCTGCTCTCGTCTCGGAACGTTCCGGGCTGCGATATCGATGCGTTGAGCTTTGAAACTCGACACCAAAGCTTAAAATGATAGAGACGTATATTATAATTAACTCGAAATGCGCACAGTGCAGGGGACGCAATCCGTTCGTTCGTCGTTCGAGACTTGGCCGGCGGGACAAGGAGAGCAGGAGACGGCGGCGGCGGCCGAGAACTGGTTCAGCGGGCAGCGAAGGCAGACTTCCGAGCCGGCGGGGAGGTGTGTCGACGCCGGGCAGGCCACGCAACGGACGCGGGCGTCGTCCGCCACGTGCCCGGCAGGGCACGCCTCACACGAGTGAAGTCCTACAAATGAAATGAGAATCGAGAAATGTTGGACTAGGACAGCCTTGGCCTAGACCAAGCGCAAGCTAGGCAGCGCACCAGCGTCCTTTGCGATGTGTTTTGGCGGGCAGAGTGTACAAATGCCGTTCACGGGCACGCGGCCGGCCGGGCATGCTGCAGACGACGGGTTGGGTGGGGGAGTGAAAGGCAAGGGTCGATGCCTCAATCAGCGAGCGAGGAGAGCGCGAGGGAGACACACGGAGGCACGTGATGCGATCTTCCCTCGCGACCGTGCCTGGCTCGCTGCGCGGTTACAGTCGCGAATCACATAAACACATGCATATGCATTATAGATGCCAGAACCGTGGCGAAGCACGCACCAGGCCGTGCATTGCGCGGCGCCATCGTCGCTCGAGACCTCGCCCTATTCGAAATTCAATAATAGATCATGATCAGCACCACAAGCTAATTAATCTAAGTGCACGCGCGAGCGAGGCCGCGAGAAAGCAACCGCACCGCCGGACACGCTGTGCAACCTGTCATCGTCGCGTTGCGGTACTGGCCCTGCAAAAAGAGCTTAAAAGTTAGAATGCCGGGTAACTATTATAATATATTAAATTTTGCGCACGGGCCGGCAAGGGAAGCATGAGCGTCCGTCGAAAGCACCGGCGTAGCCCGCCGCACACGGGCGGCATGAGGACGATCCGGGTTGATCAGCAAAGGTGTCTCCTGTGCACTGAGGACGCAAAAATCAATATAAATTCTTGTGGTGCGGAGAACCATCGCGGAATGCGCACTGGTACGCATATGCTGCTGTCATTAGGCATATGGGTCCCTGCGCATGCGGGTTCGCTCTTGATCAGGCGGGCAGATACATGCATGGCAAATAAAAGACGACTCAAGCAAGAAAGCCCCGCACCGCTGTCGCATCTGTAAATCCAAGGAATGGCCAGCGAAAGGCGCGAGTGAATCAGCTGCAGAGAAAAAGCAGCAACCGCCATAAGGAGCCGAGCACTTACAGGATGCAGCGCGCGCTGCCGACGGAAATACATATGAGTGAATCGTGTGAGCATGTCGCCATCAAATCGCGACGCAAAACATTACTCACGAGTCCGGGCTCGCATAAGACCCTTGCTCGCACTTCCGGCACGCGCCGTATGTTTTGGCGGGAGCGTAGAGACCCTGGAAGGCCAACAAAAGGAACCATTAAAAGAATGAAACTATCTGCTTATTGTAAGTAATTAATATTATGATTTTATAGGTATTCCTATCGTTTCATTCTCGTTTTCGATTTTTGTATCACCGTACACGGCTTAAATTTGCGGGTCTAAAAGCGTTAACAAGGCCTTGTAAATGGATAGTGAGATTGCGGACACGCAGCACCTTTTCGCACGGGAGGCAAATATTCTGATCCGAAGGCTGATAGAAGCCCGCAGGGCACGCGAGGCAGCGAGTGCGGTCTTCGTTAGATATTGAACCCTGCGAGGGCCGAAATCGACCGCGATTGTCAAGTTGATCGATGAGCGTGCGGCGTACGTCGACGTCAATTGAAAGAATACCTCATCGCATTTGATGCAGGCCCCTCCTGGTACCGAAACGAAGCCAAGAGGACCTGTCGCAAGTCATTATGAAGCCTTCACCTGGTAATTCACAACGGGGGAGTACATGGGATGCAGAAAGTGCTGTTTTCATACATGCCGATAGGGCAGTTGACGCATCCCGTGCGGTCCTCGTTGCTCGTTTGACCGTGCGGACAGCGCACGCAGGCTCCACTCGCCCCTTGCGGGCTCCAGTATCCTATCGGACACTGTTCGCATTCTCCACCGCGCTCGACGGTGCCTGCAGGGCAGGCCGGACACGACTGGCGATCGGGAGAGGCGCGCGAGCCAGCTCCGCAAGGGCGGCAGGAGACAGAGGAGGCCGCCGGTGCGACTGTGTTGAGCGGGCACCTGCGCCATCGCAATTGCACATTGCGTAAATACACACGAGCACTTGCATTAAGAGCTCTCGCAAAAGAACATGAACATGGACACTCACTCGACGCAAACGCCGTTCGATTCAAAGAAGCCTGTTGAGCACGAACGTCGGAAACGGTTTCAGAGCGATGATCGCATTTATTCATACCTGGACGGCATGGTTCGCAGAAAGTGCGGTCCGCTGTGCTGACGGCACCGCGTGGGCAAGCGGTGCAATTGGCAGCAGCGCCGGTGCTGTATGTGCCGAAGGGACATTGCCGGCACATGCTGTCCTTGCCTGCACGGAACTCGCCCGCCAGGCACCTGCGAGACAGTGGGGATGTGTATGTGAATACGGTAATTCGGCAATGGCGCATGCAAGGAAAACGAGATGCATCGCACGGCTGGCAGCTTTCGTGGTCGGCGGAAGCCACGTATCCGGCGGGACCTGCAATTTCAGAGCGGTGTGTGCGATCCGATATTAATATTCGAACGGAAATCGAAAGGTTTCATGTTTAACGTTACAAAAGCAAGCGCACAGGCATCGCAGGCGGTAGAGGTCTCCGACGCCGTGTACGTGTTTCCCGTGCACGGGCGGCACTCTTGATTATCCTCAAAGAAACCCTGCCACATGAAACGATAAGCTTAAGCCTTGAAAATGGTTTCTTATGGCCAAGCAAGGCGGCTCGGATCGTGTTCGAGGACCTTTCCGCAGGGGCGGCAGCTGGTGCGCTCCACGTTTGCAATTCTGCACATTTCGTCAGGCGTTAGTTCATGGCGAACGAAGAGAACCTTGGGCGCACGTTCCGCGGGGGCAGCTAGCAAAGCTGTCGGAGCCGCTTATGGCGACGGCGCCGAGCGGCACGGTCTGGCATGCAGGCATCGCATCGTTGCGGTAGAAACCATCGGGGCAAGCTGAGGATTGCGCTATCAATTAAAACTTCGAACCGCATTGGGGGCATAGAGGACGCACGGATACACGACTGGCTGTCAGCAGCCGCCACGAGGCCAGCATTGCATGCGAAGCAGGTTGTCGAACCGGGAGTCGCCGACACGGTGTTAAGCGGGCAGCTGGTTGCATTTCTCGACCGTCAAATGAGAAAAAAGAACCCAGAGTACTGTTCAGACGTACCGTAGACATGAAGCGTTGAACTCATAGAAGCCTGCAGGAGCATTAATCACTCTTCACTCAAACAACGCTTGCACCGACGACGGTTTCACCAGCGGGGCAGGGAATGCAATTCTGGGAGTCGGGAGCAGCGATCGAGCCAGCTGGACAAATCGCACAGCTTGCCGATCCTTCAAAAGGCGCGATCGAGTTCAACGGACACCTCTCGCAGACCCCCGCCTTGTCGTATGTCCCTGCGCCGAATCGAACACGTGAGGCGCCGTCGAGGAGCTCGCGCGATGCTTGGGGGTCTCCCGCCATCGCAACCGGCGCACCTGCAGCGCAAGCAACGCATTCGGACCTCGCCCCGTTCGGCACGTGGCCCGCCAAACACGTCGTGTAGTTCGCCGACCCGGTCAGCGCCACCGCCTTCTCCGGCACCGGCAGGCACGCCGCCATGCTCGCCGACCGGTACGACCCTGCGCCCAGAGCGTCAGCGCGGCGCGTAGTGTCTACACGCGCAGCAGCGGGATATCGGTGCGATTCTCGAACCTGCAGCGCATGGCGTGCACGTCTGCGAGTCGGCTGCGGCGACGTAGCCCGCCTCGCATGCGGTGCAGTCCCGCTGCCCGTCCAGCGATGTCACCGTGTTCAACGGGCACCTGCGGTCGCCGACGTTTATCAGCCCTCGGGCTTGCGATGCGCAGCCCGGGCAGGCCCTGCTAAAGAAGTTCAAGCACGACATCTATCCCAATCTCATCGATTTCTCGGTTTGATTTGCGCACCTCTCGCACACGCCATCGGCCTCTCGGGTCCCCTTGCGGCATGCAACGCACCTGTAGTCGCGCAGGCGACCGTGAATTATTACGATTGCAAATCGCGATGTCGACGAATTCGAAACAGCTGCAGGCTGCCGCGACGCACTCGCTGCGGGCGTCGTTCGGGACGCTGCCTGGCGCACACATCGTGTAGTTTGTTGCGGCCGTCTGCGCCACCGACCGCGCGGGCACTGCCGTGCACGCCAGCATGCCGGCAGACCGGTACGTGCCTGCGCTGGCGCCGTCAGCACCCGCGGACGGCGGGCCGGGCGGACCAGCTACGGGCGCCCTTGCAAGCTTAAGGGCTCTCGCGGCGCACCTGCCATGCACGGCTGGCATGATTGCGCGTCGTCTGCCGCTGCGTAGCCCGCCTGACACGCCGTGCAGGTTGCGGATCCCGCCGTCGGCGCGATCGAATTCAGGGGACACCTCTCGCAGACCCCCGCCTTGTCGTATGTCCCTGCGCCCACCCAAACGCGTCAGCTGCCACCGAGGAGCTCGCGCGATACATCGGCGCGTTCCCCCATTACAACCAGCGCACCTGCAGCGCAGGCGACGCATTCGGACCTCGCCCCGTTCGGCACGTGGCCCGCCAAACACGTCGTGTAGTTCGCCGACCCGGCCAGCGCCACCGCCTTCTCCGGCACCGGCAGGCACGCCGCCATGCTTGCCGACCGGTACGACCCTGCGCCCAGAGCGTCAGCGCGGCGCGTAGTGTCTACACGTGCAGCGGCGTGATGAGGGTGTGCTCAAGATCTAGAGATCCCGAACCTGTAGCGCATGGCGTGCACGTCTGCGAGTCGGCAGCGGCGACGTATCCCGCCTCGCATGCGGTGCAGTCCCGCTGGCCGTCCAGCGATGTCACCGTGTTCAGCGGGCACCTGCGACCGCCGATAAACATCAGCCCTCGGGCTCGCGATGCGCAGTTCGGGCAGGCCACACGAAAGCCATTAAAGCTCGACAAATCCCGATCTCATCGATTTATCGGTTTAAATTGCGCACCTCTCGCACACGCCATCGGCCTCTCGGGTCCCCTTTCGGCATGCAACGCACCTGTAGTCGCGCAGGCGACCGTAAATTAGTGCGTGTGCGAATCGTGATGTCGATGAATTCGAAACAGCTGCAGGCCGCGGCGGCGCACTCGCTGCGGGCGTCGTTCGGGACGCTGCCTGGCGCACACATCGTGTAGTTCGTTGCAGCCGTCTGCGCCACCGACCGCGCGGGCACTGCCATGCACGCCAGCATGCCGGCAGACCGGTACGTGCCTGCGCTGGCGCCGTCAACACCCGCGGACGGCGGGCCGGGCGTAGCCGCTACGGGCGCCCTTGCAAGCTTAAGGGCTCTCGCGGCGCACCCGCCATGCACGGCTGGCATGATTGCGCGTCGTCTGCTGCTGAGTAGCCCGCCTGGCACGCCGTGCAGGTTGCAGATCCCGCCGTCGGCGCGATCGAATTCAGCGGACACCTCTCGCAGACCCCCGCCTTGTCGTATGTCCCTGCGACGAATCAAACGCGTCAGCTGCCGCCGAGGAGCCCGCGCGACGCCGTGGGGCCTCCCGCCATTGCAACCGGTGCACCTGCAGCGCAGGCAACGCATTCGGACCTCGCCCCGTTCGGCACGTGGCCCGCCAAACACGTCGTGTAGTTCGCCGACCCGGTCAGCGCCACCGCCTTCTCCGGCACCGGCAGGCACGCCGCCATGCTCGCCGACCGGTACGACCCTGCGCCCAGGGCGTCAGCGCGGCGCGTGGGGTCTACACGCGCAGCAGCGGGATATCGGTGCGATTCTCGAACCTGCAGCGCATGGCGTGCACGTCTGCGAGTCGGCTGCGGCGACGTATCCCGCCTCGCATGCGGTACAGTTCGAGCGTCCTTCCGCCGGAGAAATAGTGTTGAGTCCGCACGCAATACACTCGCCAGCTTCATTTGCGTAGTATCCGGCCGAGCACGGTCTGCATTCGGTCCTCGAGGCCGATGATACGCTGCCGCTCGGGCATTTCCTGCACGCCCCGCCATCCGGCGAGTAGTACCCTGGGCACAGGCTCGGTATCTGGACGCGTATGCGTCTCACAACATTGGAGATGCGGTGAACTTGCCTTGAGGACAAAGCTCGCATTCTGTCGCGTTGATGGGCAGCTGGGAGCCAGCCTTGCAGTACTGACACCCGTCCTGCTCCTTCGTCGCAAGCTTCCCGTCGGGGCATCTCGTGCAAGATCCGAATGTGCCCGCTTGTGCGGTGTAGTGCAGCTCTGGGCAGGCGATGCATGCCGTTTTGTTTCCTGGCTGATACTGACCCTTCGGGCACGGCTCACAGCGGGAGAGATCTGCCGATGGCACGTATCCCTGCTGGCCTGCAAGAGCGGAAAGCTTAGAAGGATCCGGATAGTACAGTTGCATAATAGCTATAGATCGAGCAGAAGGCAACCAGCTATAGCGCGCACATTCGTTGCATTTCTGTAGCGCCCCTGATCATGAGATATTGCATTCGAACGTCAGCTGGCAGCATTCCACGACGTTTCGACGCCCAGCACGCACCGCCGCTCGAGTAGGTCATCGGGGCGCATGGTGTGCAGATCGATGCGCCCGTGTACGGAAGGTACGTCCCTGGGCTGCAAGGAAATAAAATGGGCGATTTCGATGGGGCGTTATATTTGTGTAGCATTGCATACCCGCACACAAGACACTGCGTCGTCCATTTTGTGGTCTGCGTGAATGCGTTCGCTGCGCATGGCGAGCACGCCGCGCCGTCTTCAAGCGAGTATGTATTCTGCGGGCTAAAACGCTGTAAGAAGAAAGAATGTCACATATATAGAGCGTAGGCGGCATCAGCGTCCTACCAGTCATAGCAGCTCGATGCGCCTCTCTCTGAGTAAGTGCCCGCTGCACAGAGGAGGCACTTCGTGCTGCCGGCAATCGAGTACTGTCCTGGAGGACACCTGCCGGATGCGCGCGAATCTTAATAATGCCGGATTGGGACTCAGATCTAGATCTAGATCTATTGCATGCGCAGCTGCGCATTATGCGCAGGCACATGCAAGACGCACTCATCCGCTTCTTTGTACGAGATAAGACCGGTCGAGTTGCTGTAGCGCCCTGCATCGGTACACGTCGAATTAAAACCAACTCTTGATTATGCAAGAGCATTCTAGCACGATTTCGAAGCCACTGTTTCTATAAGAAGGCACCCGCTGGCAAGCTAATGCAGTCGTCTCCAGCCACGTTGCGGAAGAGGGACTCGCTGTTGAAGTAGGTGCCTACGCGCTGTTCATTAGTACAGCAATTTCACTTCACCATGTGCTTCGAATTTATCCTTAATCGATATCCATGGTTAAGTATATTAATGCTTACCTAATGGGCATTCAGTGTGGACGCGGTAGATCGAGCCCCTGCGCACGCAATTTTAACATCGATATCAACATGTATCATGGCATCTACAAATGAACACAAGGGCATGCGCATACGTTTTCCTAGCAACAAACACGATGAACTGGAAGAATTTCATAGGACGTGTCACTTCTGTATCTATCATCACTCCATCGCTGCAAATGTAAATCGCCCAGAGCGCAGGATCAAGCTAGATGATAGAAGAAAATTCCAGAACAGAGAGAAAAGAACCTATAATCTTCAATGGCGTATCCCGAGCTGCGGGTTTAAATTAGATAAAAACAGTTACTTTGCGGTCGACGCCGTGAAGGGTGACGTGTCACAAACGCACATAATCTCATCGGGAAACGGCGATATTACGCTTATCGCAGGTCCCATGACGGCGGCATCGACGTTCAACACCTACGTAGACAAAACAAATACAGAAAGTTCACGATCAGCGCCGTAAAAATGCGCTCGGGAACAGACTTGTGTTCTATTAATTCAATTTTTCACCTTTACGAGCTCCGAGCTCGGCGCCCTTGAGGAAAGCTTCTGAAATCTGGCTCCGGATCGGATGAGCGTAGAATCGCTCCGAAGTCCGTCGATCATTACAAATCTGACAACACCGTTGCACATTAAAATTAATCTTGAAATTGTTTTCGTACTGCGTACTTGGTATTTGTTTTTGTGTGCCGCTCTCTGACAACGTAGAGCATTCCGTCTTTGTAGACAACGGCGGGAACCTGCAAATTTTCAATTTCATTCAGATTAACATTCAGCTTCAAGCTTCGAGCAGAAAGGGCAGAGAGGAATCGAAGCAAGAGCGCACGCTGTACCACTCTTCTGGCGAAGGCTTCCAGCCAGCAGGCTGCAGTCGGAGGCGTCCGCTCTCCACACCGCCCATTCCGCTTTCGAAGCTACCGGGTCGGCTGCAAGGGCTCTTAGACATATGCATGCTTGCTAGACGTATGCATGCTTGCCGCTTCAAATTGTGCTATCGATATTTAAACGCGCAAATAAAGTCGCAGGCGGCGGCGATCACGAACCTGTAACGAACAATTTCGTCTCCGAGAACGTAGTAGTCGTAGCGCAGGCTCTGCACCCACTTGCCCTCCAGCGCGCCGATGCCCTGCCCCGCAACGCCCGGCCGCTCGTTCGCGACGATGTACTGCCACATGAAGGGCAGCTCGTCGTGCCGTATGACCACGGGCGAGCGCATGAGAATCGCGGACACGGGCGACGTCGTCGTGTCGACTGCCCAGCTGTAGATCGCGGTCGTGTACCTGAAATTCAAAGAAATTCACGAACGCGCTTAACCGATAACAAACTCAAGCGGTAGCCCGTGAAAATATGCTCACGTTATGTTCCACGGGCAGACGTAGCCGGAAGCATAGAATCCAGGAACAGAAGCCTCGCACGCCGACGAGCCCCACCTGTAAGGTTCCGTTGAGCGGGGAAAGCTCGGTATACGGATGACGGCATGGTATTGCAGCGGGCCACCCGCCCTCACGCGGCCATCTGTCTGCATGGACTGTGTGCGAAGTCGGCAATGAGCTCGAGTCCACCGGACCCATCGGCCTCACAATCTCGATTGAGCAGCCGTGAAACTCGCACCTGAATTACGACAGGAGAAGCGACTTGGTAGGGTTCCAGGCCCTGCGTGCCGAAATTTCCCGGAAACCTGCGGAGGCGCACGGGTGCGGCGAGTTCGAAATTTAAGTTCGATTCTGCGCAATGGTCGCAGCGCGATATTCAGAGGCGGACCCTTCCATCAGGTAGACCGCGACACCATCGTTGGTCATGCCTGCCTTGAGCGGCAGCCGCAGGTCCAGCGGCAAATCGACGTTCCCACCGACGCGACACAGGCGAAGGCTCGCGTGCAGGTAGCCCCACTGCGCAGCAGTTGGCCCCATGTATACTTGATCATGAAGGCATTGAACGAAGTGCGGGCACCGGCTGAAGCATGTACGAAGCGAAGAAGGCCGTGCCTCTGTAGGCGCGCGTCAGAGCATCAACGTCAAATCTATGTATTTCAACAATCACCGATGTTGGAAAACGAAGTGCTGCTGGTCCAGCATTATTCTGCGCGAATTAAATTAAAGACATCGGCGAAGAGAGAGACATCGGCGAAGAGACATCGGCGTCGACGTCCACCGCGCGGGCGCGCACCCTCCAGCGAACTGGTTGATCATGCCAAGTTCGTCGACGAGTTCGATCGAAGTTTCGGAGGAGGCGCCACTAAATGCTGAACACCCCAGCGTTGTGAATGAGCCACCATTCGCATCGATGCCTGATTGCAGGTTGAGTCTGTACAAGCTGCGGCTCGGCGCATCGGCGAGCCGGTCCGTTGTCCCGGACAGCATCCAGTAGTACAGGCGCTCGGCCTAAAGCGTGCGCTGGAATCAGCGAGCGGATGGGACAGGTACAAGGGCTACCCGGACTCGCGCACGTGGAGCTGGAACAGGCCCCCAGTCTGCACGCGTACGCTTTTGGATTCGAATCCGTCGTTTATGCCGGGATTCAAGATCTAGAGATGCCAACGCACCCTAGAACTAAACAGGAAGACCGAGCCGATCATGCCGATAGCTGCTTGCCTGCGTCGAAGTATGGGTGCGCACGCGCGGCGCGGGGGGTATATATAAACGCAGCGCGTTGGCATTAAAGTGAGTCAAATCGATATCGTGGGATCGATTTAGGAGCATTCGATTCCGTAGTAGCGGGAAGCGCAAGCTCACAGTAGCGGGGATGGCGTGGAGAACGCCGAGTTCACAAGTTCCGTCATCTGCGTGCACGTTCACTCGGTTTATATAATAATTAATTGTAATTCGTCGAGGCAATGCGCAGCGCGTCCTATAGCTAGAGACGCGCGTACGTGGTTGAACTGGGTGTGCTCGAATTTCGTTCGAAACCACCTGCGTGAACCACGAGATAAATTTAAATCAACGTTAGCCATCCGACTGGTGTGTGTAGACGAAGGCGGCGCGCGGGAACCGAACCGGGGATCCACAGTGAAGTTGCGTCCGGCAGCAATGAAGTCGTATGGGTCGGCCCCTGGCGACGATATTGCTAGTGAGCCATTTGCAGGGGTATTTTACTTTCAAACAAGTCAACGAATATTTATTCAAAGCCGCACCAGGGCAATGTGTGCTGGGCCAGCTCTCCAGCAGACCGTATTTCGGCTGCAAGAAAGTGCACGTGTGGGCATCGGAGCCGCGCACAAACGTAAGCACTGCGCTCTAAAGCTTGCCACGCACGCGCACGCCGCGCGCACCGAACTCGCGCATTTACTGGCCGAGTAAGCATAGCTCGCCCACATGTACGGCTGCCGGATGAATTCAAAGGAAACACGAGTATTGAGCGAGAGCTTGCAATTGTCGCTCTGATCATGGTGCTACAATTGCGCGCGTGCGCACAGCCAATGTAGGGCAGGTACCCGTGTTCCAGCACGTCCTCGTGTACAACGACTCTTTGGCCATTGCGACCAACGGATTCATATTCAAGCCAGCCGACCCGATGAGCTCCTGGGGGATCTGGCTCTCGAGCCCGCCGGTCCCCGCCCAATTGTTCTGCTTGCACACGCGCGTAAATTAAAGGCGCTCGAGGCCCGTCGTTGGCGAAAGAAAGAGCAAAATTAATTAAAGATCTATAGCTAGAAGGGAGCACATGTACTTGCGGCATGCTCATGATCAGCTGGCCCTGGCATTCGGACCTGGAAAAAGCTCAGGTCTCCAGGGTACACATACGACCGCCCATCGAGATCCTGTGAGCAGGATTGACAGATCGGCACGCGAAATTACAAAAGATAGTTTTGATACGGTAGACGTGCGCGTACGTGGCCGGGGAACGGCGTGTAGCTCGAGAAGGAAAACTCGACGACGGGGTTCGAAGTCAAGTACTCGGTCTGAGCCGCGGGCCCAAGCTGCGAAAATAAGAAGAGTTTATTTAAATGTCGACGCACATGAGGCCGTTATATTGCCAGCTGTAAATAAAAAAGGCAACCGAGGGCAGGAAGCGGTAGATATTGTACGTGTTCCTGTCGAGATCGATATCGGCGTAGAATAACTGCGCCACCACATGCACATGAGAAATTTTCCGCATAAAGATGAATGAACCAAACATTAATATTCACCTGCTGCGACATGTTCTTGCCGATGACTCCAATCCTGTGCGTTGCGCCGCGTGCACCGATGCCCCAACCCGCAAGTGGTGCAGCGAATAGTATTTCCTGTTTCATTTTTAGCACAAGAGGTGAACTTGGAGAACTCTCATGCAAATGCGTGCGCGGACCTGTGCCCCGTCGGCGAGGCTGACTCGGATACCTGAAACGAGGGTGCACGTGTGCCGCAGTGCCCATGGTGAGAGACGTGAGCCATGGCCCGCTCTCGGGAGCGCCAGAGCGCGCAGGGAGAGACGCCCGTCGGACGCCGGCCACGGCGATCGCGAGCTCACCGTTCAGGGCGGCGTCCGCTGTTCGAGTTCGACACGCCGCCAGACATACGAATACGATGAAAAAGATGCGGACGTGGACTGGCCATGGATACCCAGCTGGAGATCTGGTGCTGAACGGGGCACTAGAGCTCCATGTGCAGGTGCACGTGGCGCTCTGCGTGTGAGGCCCTTGTATACCCCAAAATGGCCGACTCGGAAATCCATTATCCTGCGGCGAAACCGAGCTACTCGGGGGGCGTACAGGAACTGTTAAGCAGCTGGCCCGGACTGTAGCAGCGCCGCGCCAGGAGAGCGCAGGGCACGTATCGGAAGCACTAGGCGGGTAGCTGGGCGCGCTGGCTAGCTCCCCGGCGCCCGCGCCGCCGACCAACCCGACACCCTGCCTTCCGCGCGGTCGCACGCCCCGCGCGGCGAGCCTGGCCTAGTCTGGCCGCTGGCAGCACGTCCTATATGTTCCAGCCGGCACGTAGCTAGCTACAGCCAGCACCGCGGACGCTCCGCGCCTTGCGAACGGCCGACCTGCGCGGCTTCGGTGACTGCGGGCGATCCGTCGCTCCCGGTGCCGCTGTATCGCTTCCGAAGGTGCCACATACATGCTTCTGCGCCTATACAATGCCCAACATGCGTTTGCGGTCCGCTGGCGGCACCTCCGCTGACCGCGGCCGCAGTGTCCTCGGGAGAGCGCGGGGCGCTTCGCGGGGGCGAGCGTGGTGCGACGCCGGCACCCAGAGCAGCGTTCTGCACAACTAAGAGCATCATTTGCGCTCGCAGAACACGTCCGCACTCGCTGGCGCGGCGTGCCGCTGTCCAGAACCGCAGGAGCCCGCGCTGGGCCGCCCCCGAGCGCCTCGGACGCGAGGGGAAGACACAGCGACGCCGCCGACACCGCCAGCGGACGCCAAACCCGCCCGTGCAGCCCCGCCCGCGCTCCCCGCCCGCCCGCAGCGCGCCCCGCCGCAGGAGCCCGCGCCGGGCCGCCCCCGAGCTCATCGGACGCGAGGGGACGACGCCGCGACACCGCCGACACCGCCAGCGGACGCCGAGCCCGCCCGTGCAGCCCCGCCCGCGCTCCCGCCCGCCTGCCACGTCCGCCGCCGCAGGAGCCCGCGCGGCGCCGCCGCCGGGCGCCCCGGACGCGAGGGGACGACGCCGCGACGCCGCCGACGCCTCCAGCCCACGCCGAGCCCGCCCGTGCGGCCCCGCCCGCGCCCCCCGCCCGCCCGCCGCGCGCCCCGCCGCAGGAGCCTGCGCCGGGCCGCCCTCGAGCGCCTCGGATGCGAGGAGACGACGCCAGGACGCCGCCGACACCGCCAGCGGACGCCGAGCCCGCCCGTGCAGCCCCGCCCGCGCTCCCCGCCCGCCTGCCGCGTCCGCCGCCGCAGGAGCCCGCGCCGGGCCGCCCCCGAGCTCATCGGACGCGAGGGGACGACGCCGCGACGCCGCCGACGCCTCCAGCCCACGCCGAGCCCGCCCGTGCGGCCCCGCCCGCGCTCCCCGCCCGCCCGCAGCGCGCCCCGCCGCAGGAGGCCGCGCGGCGCCGCCGCCAGGATGCGAGGAGACGACGCCAGGACGCCGCCGACACCGCCAGCGGACGCCGAGCCCGCCCGTGCAGCCCCGCCCGCGCTCCCCGCCCGCCTGCCGCGTCCGCCGCCGCAGGAGCCCGCGCGGCGCCGCCGCCGGGCGCCCCGGACGCGAGGGACGACGCCGCGACGCCGCCGACGCCTCCAGCCCACGCCGAGCCCGCCCGTGCAGCCCCGCCCGCGCCCCCGCCCGCCCGCCGCGCGCCCCGCCGCAGGAGCCTGCGCCGGGCCGCCCTCGAGCGCCTCGGATGCGAGGAGACGACGCCAGGACGCCGCCGACACCGCCAGCGGACGCCGAGCCCGCCCGTGCAGCCCCGCCCGCGCTCCCCGCCCGCCTGCCGCGTCCGCCGCCGCAGGAGCCCGCGCCGGGCCGCCCCCGAGCTCATCGGACGCGAGGGGACGACGCCGCGACGCCGCCGACGCCTCCAGCCCACGCCGAGCCCGCCCGTGCGGCCCCGCCCGCGCCCCCGCCCGCCCGCCGCGTCCGCCGCCGCAGGAGCCCGCGCGGCGCCGCCGCGGGCGCCCCGGACGCGAGGGGACTACGCCGCGACGCCGCCGACGCCTCCAGCCCACGCCGAGCCCGCCCGTGCAGCCCCGCCCGCGCCCCCCGCCCGCCCGCCGCGCGCCCCGCCGCAGGAGGCCGCGCGGCGCCGCCGCCAGGACGCGAGGGGACGACGCCAGGATGCGGCCGACGCCGCAGCTTAGCCACGTAGCTTAGTGTAGCTTTGCTTTCTCGCCTCAGAGGCCCGCGAGCGCTCTATTTAGCCTATATTTTGTTTCAAAAGCATGTAAATGACTTATATTCTGTGCCCTGAGCGCTGCATGCAACTGGGCGCGCGAGGATCACTCAGGAGACATTGTTGCCGATAGGGTTTCCTAGCCGTTAGTGCTTCGTTTGCACTTCGTTCGCAGTAGTACCGTGACTTGACCCGCGGCTTCTCGCGATTTCCTGAGTCACTGTACCCCTGTACGAAGATGCGACCCTAGCTACTTTTTCTGACTCTAGCTTGATACTTTCCGGTAGCCGTGTCCTAGGGTACACAGTAGTCTGTGATTAGCAGCTTTCTCTTGCAACGTGACAGCCTGCTCGCCTGCTGCTGGTACGCTACGGGAAGGTTGCTAAGGTCTACTGGGACGTATAAAACCTCCTAAAACATCCTCGCCGGGACCAGCGCACGCCAGCTGACGGACTTGCTGCGCACGTCCGTTGGCCGCGAGCGTGAACCCGCTGGACTACGAGGAGACGAACGCTTGACGCTTTCGGAGAGCACCGCTACTGGCGGACGCACTCCGCTGACCCGCCTCGCCGCCGACGCTTCCCTTCTCGAAGCTTCGGACGCGCCTCCGCCGCTCACTCGCGCAGTTGGGGAGCAGCCCGCCGTACCGCGGCATCGGCTAGCTCCCTGGCTCATCGTTCGTGCCGCGCGCGCATCGGGGATCGGTTGCGGCGGTCCGACTCGAACGACGGTCACGGGCCAGCTCGCGTACCGTACTGCGGTCGCGGCCCGACGGCAACGTCTACGTCGAACGACCGCGTGATGGAGCGCGAAGGCATGACTTCCGGCGAGATGGCCCGACCTTCCCCCGGCCAACTGACAATGCTCAACCGCACGGCCCGAGTCGCAGCGGCGCACGCCGAGGAGATCGCGCGCCGGCGGGTCATGGGCGCGGAGCCGCCGCAGGCGATCAAGATGGAGGACGGCAAGATGGGCCACACCACCGGGATTCCCGTCTCGCCCAACGGCGTCTTCCAACATCACAACGCCATCCGTTCGGCTACTCGCGGAGACAAGAAGTACTCCCTGCTGGACGACGGTTCGCAGGCGGCGTACCACGCCGTCGATTTCGGTGTCCGTTCGCTGCCGGCGGACTAACGGAAGTCTACCGTTCGACGGTCGAGTTGCACCGGTCTCTCGTCGAAAACCTCGTCGACGCAGAGAGCGAGCTCACGAAGGCGAAGGCGACACTCGCGACGGCTACGGAGGAGGCGGCCAAGGAGGCGGCGCAGAAGGCCGTCCAGACGCGACAGGCCGTCGTCGACAAACTCCGGGCTGAGATGCCCTCGGACATTATTCGCGGCGTCCCCTCGTACATTAAGAGCCTCGTTCGCATGATTGACCCCGCTGAGCGCAAGCGTCTCAAGGAGGAGCTCATCGCGGCGTACGATGGCACTCAACTGGACCGTATTTTCGCCAACATCTGTGACCTCATCGCGTTCACTGACCTGCCGCGTGACAAGACGGGCCACACTGTGCAGGCGCTGGACGTCTATGACACGCTCGAGCAGCAGATCACGGAGCGCAAGACGCTACACCACGGCCTGTACTCCGGCCTCCCGTACGAGCAGCAGCGCAAGGCCAATTACGACCTGGCGCTGAATCTACTGCCGAAGCTGAAGACGATGGCGCAGGACCTGTCGCCGACCGATGGGATGACTCCCAAGGACAAGGAGACCTGGTTTAACCTCTTCTGCACTCGTGCGCAGTCGCTCATTCGGGAGGCGGGCTTTCTGATTGTGACGACGACTGCTGGGGAGCCCTCGATTCCTACTGGGAATTCGAAGAAGGGCGCCAGCATCAACGCGGCGAACGTCGACGGGTACGATTACGACAACGATGGCGACGACGGGTACACGGCGCCGTACAGCGGCACTCCGTACACCCCACCGCCTTCGTCGTCCCCTGCGCCCTCGGCCCCGCACTCGCAGTTACTCGGCTCTTCGGTCAATCTCGTCCACACGACGCCGTCGACCCCGCCGACAACCAATCCGATCTACCAATCCGCCCTCCCCGCGCCCCAGCAGCCGGCGCCGGGCCACAAGCCCGTCCCGGCTGCTGCGACTGGCACGCACCGGTGCCCGGGAAGGACTACGGCAATCGCCCGCCCATCGGCCGCCCCTACGATTACGCCCGTACGCAGACGGTCACGGCGATCCGTACGAGCCAGGGCTACCCGCGCGACGCGCGCCCGAGGGTGAGGCCCGGCACCAACGATCACATTTGCACACGTTGTCGGTCGTTGGGAGCCGCGGACATCCATCACTACTCTGACGACTACCACGAGTGTTGCTCTCACCCGTACCGTCGGGAACTACTCAAATTCGTCAACCAAGGCTGCCAAGACCCCGAGGTCCTGGCTGCGGCCCGCCTCTGCGGCCTCATCCCTGGCGGCCCGCAGGCACCGTCCTACAACGCGGTCCCCCCGCCGTCGAACTCTGTACCCGTCGCTCCGGCGCAGCTACAAACCGCCCCTTGCAGGAACTGCGGCGAGCACGGCCACCACGCGTCGGCGTGCACGAAGCCGGTGCGCTGCTACAACTGCGGAGGGGAGGGTCACACGCAGAACCGCTGCCCCAGTGGCAAGCGCCAGCACGACGGCGGTCCCCCACACGGTCCGTCCCCGAAGCGTGGCCCCGATGGTGGTGCTGGCGGCGCAGGAGGCGGCGGGCACCGTGGTGGCCATCGCGGCGGTGGCAGGGGCGGCTACCAGAGCGGCGGTGGAGGCGGCGGCCAAGGCGGGACGGGATCTAACGCCACCCTCCTCGGCAATCCCGCCCCGATGCAGCGCCCGACTGGCCCCGTTGTTGACGCGCCGTCTTCGCGCCCGACTGGCCCCGTTGTTGACGCGCCGTCTTCGCGCCCGGCTGGCCCCGTCACTGACGCGCTGCCTTCGCGCCCGACTGGCTCCGTTGCTGACGCGCCGTCTCCGCGCCCGACCGGCCCCATCGCTAACGCGCCGCCCCGAACCCTCGCCCGACTGACCACGGAGACGCCGTGCAGTCCGGTGGTCCTGACTCGGGCCGGGAGACCGAGGCTACGACGGACAGCCTGGCCATGGTACCGATCGCTCCGGTGCAAACTGTCCCGATCACGCCGACGCAGCCCTCGGCATCGGACATCGCGCACTTCGTTCGGGACGTCAACGCCACGACGGCGACGCAGCCGGTAACGTCGGCGGCGGAGAGGACGGCCCCGTCCCCGTCGCCATCCCCGTCGCTGAACCCGCGTCGCCGTCCCCTCGTCGACTCACGCGACCGGCCCGTCGTCGCCGGCCCCGTCTGACTTGTCGACAGAGATGGAAACGGGAAGCCGTACTGCGGCCGAGTCCCGTGTTCCAATTCGGTGTGCGCAGCCCCGGCGGGGCGTCACTGCCGGCAGTATCCGCGACCTCATCAACGCTGGCCTCCGCCGGCACGACCACACTCGCATGTCCGCCGCCTTGGCTCCCGTCACGTCCAAGAAAACCCCGCTCTTCACTCGAAACTTTGGCCGTATGCACCGCCCGCGCCCGAACGCCATCAATCCCGTCGCCCGCGTCGCAGTCACGAGGTCGCTCACCTTCGCGGCCGCCCCCTCGGCGAAGAGCACGAACTCCGACGCTGACTCTGTGCGGGAGCCGAAGACCCGGACGTACTGCGCCCTGGGGGACCCCGTCACAGAGTCGCCGATGGACACTGCACTCGGCCCGCTAACCTCCAAATCGAGCACCGACTCCCCCGCAGCCACCTCGCAGCAGGAGGGGAACGTCTCGAAGGGAAGTGGGCGGCCGACCCCGAACTACAAGGCCCCGCCCGCCAAGATGCCCGAAATCGACTCGCTACCGGCGGTCGAGGGCTGCGAGTCCTTGGTACCCCTTTGCACTGACTGGCTCGACAACGTTGCTTACAACATGCACACTCGCCGTGTTAACAACCGCATGCACGTCGACGGCATCCAGTGCACTGACTGGCTTCGTGATGGCATCCCTTCGAGCGACCAGCGCCAGATCCACGCGCGTACCATCCTTTACTGCCCCGCCCTCCAGATGCTCACGACGTACCTCGAGCCGAAGGGCCCCGGTGTCTGCTGGGCTCGCGTCCGCAACGCTATCGATGCGGAAGGCGACTCGGAGGAGGCGCGCGCGCACCGCTTCCCAAGCCCCACGACAACATGTACCCCGTCTTCACGCAGGCCTCCAATTACCGTACCGCGGTATTCACGGAGGATGCGCACATGCCTCGCCGTCGGGACCTGTCTTTCGCCAACGAGACGTGTGCTGACTGCCACCCCATGTCGTCGGCCGCCAGGAGAATGGTACCCTTGTTGCCCGCCCCATTCCCTCGGCACACCGTCGTGACGCGCCCAATGACGGACTTCGTACTGCTCACTCCGCGCTCATCGCTGCGCTTGAAAGCCTCCCTACGTCGCACCCCGTTCGTGACCCGACCAGGGAGACGGAGTTCTTTGTGATCGCCCGCGACATCTCCGGACACGCGAAGAACGGGCGGTTCCCGATCCCGCCGGCGCTCGACGTGAACCCCGGCATCCCGTGCGCTGACGGCACTCACGCTCACCACAGCCACCCGCATTGGCACTTGCTGGCGACCCGCCCGCTCATCAACCCGAAAGGCCACAGTGAGCACAAGCGTCTGAATGCGGCCGTCACACGCATCATTGCAGACACGGCCACTGAGGATGACGTGACAACGTTGCGCACGTGGATCGCAATCGCCCGTGAGACGACGACTATCGCGGCAATTAACACTAACATCTCGAACACCAACGAGCAGCTTCGCCGGCCCTACCGGGGCGCTGAGGGCGAGCAGCTGTTACACTTGGTTGAAATGGCAGCGATGGCCATCACGAACACGGGCGCCCCGCCGCCTCGCACGCGGCAGGCTGCGGCCAACCACGTCACGAGTGTACTGCGTAAGGAGCTCGAGGCATTCGATGTTGACACTACGGTTCAGGCAATCGTCAACGCTCTGTGCGCCCGTCGTGTCTTCACTTTCACCGACGGCGCCATGGACACAACCGACGCGCCGCCTGCACCTACGACAACGCTGACGCTCCCAGGAGCTGCTGTCGTCGAGTCCCTCCTGAACCGTGTCAAGACGTCCTTCACCGACGCGCAGAACCGCAGCCCAACATTCATGCGCCCCAACCGACGAACGGCCGCTGTCAATTACGTTGAGAGCACACTCCGCACGTACCTCCGTGGCTACGACGTCGAGTCTACGATTGTTGTACACCCATGGACCCCGCTTACGGCCACTTCGCTTCGCTCCGGGCCGCGGTTCCATGGGTATTTAGCGTCTTCCCCTATCTAGATCGATCTGATTTTGCCGTGCGTGTACCAAAATCGTTTTACACGTTTCCCTCTGCTATTACGTGCCGGAGGGCGTGTGCGGGGGTACCTTCGGGGTTGAAAAATAAATTTCGATTTAGCTTCGAGGAGGTAGCTAACGGGAGAGCCTTTGAGGCTGATTGTGAATTCACTTTAGGGTATGAGCTTAGGCATTCTAGTGTCCACTGAGAGGCCATCTTGGCTGACACCGCACTAGAAATTCCCGGTTTAATATGAGGGGTGTGTATGACATAAAGAGAACACAATCTCTTATATTATCGAAAGGAAGATACATGGACTCTGCAATTCAGGTGAAGACACCAAACACAGTGCACTCAGTGCTAATCTCGAAAGATGACGAGGAGAAATTCTCTGGTCTGAGGTTCTACATAGACTCGAATGGCTATCCAGTAGCATTCCACCCTGAAGAGAGATGGCATAAGAAATTTAGAGATCTGGTGAAGGGGAAAGCTCCTGCAGATCATAGCATCCTCTGTGTCAGCGGGGATAAACTGGATTGTCGCAGAGATAATCTAAAGTTCGTAACAAAACAGCAGCACCGAATGCATCGAGACAAGAATTCGAATAACACCAGCGGATTCCTTGGAGTGAGTTACAACAGATCGAAAAGCAGATGGGTTGCTACCATTGGCAAAAATAGAAAAACAATCGATGTCGGATGCTTCTCCACAGCGGAGGAAGCAGCCAGAGCTCGAGATCAGTATCTACTTGAGCACACTGCAGAGGCAGACCGGCCTTTTCTACGTCTTAATTTCCCAATTGAAAACAGGGCGTAAATAAAAAGCTATCTATGTGTTTGAAACGGCTGGCTGTCCCCGTTTCTTTTTTTCAAAAGCAAACAAAAGGATGTCCAGGACGCCTCAGCGAGTCTTCAAGCATCCTGATATAGATGGTACGTTATTGACGGCGTCCGAGGCCTCTGGTAGTGCACACCGGGCGGTGCTGGATCTTCTACGTGCTGAAGAGCATCGAGTTCAGCTTCACGGTTGGCGCTGTTGCTGTCATGATCACCACCAAAAGAAAGATCTAGGTCAGCTGTGCAGCACTGGGATTGCAAGCGGGAGTGTGCATGGAAATGATGTAGCAACTCAAACAGCCCTGCAAGACATGAGGCCATTATCAGAGGTCTCAGTAAATAATTCGGGGCTCAGTCAGGGATTAGGATCGGCCCCACCAATTGGGAAATAACGATTCGAATTGAAGGTCTCACCGTACTTAACACCATTTGCAATCACATCTGTTCTTTCGGCAAATAGAATAATTTTGTAGGCGCCCATAAGCGTAGCCCTCACAATAAACTGGTAATCTTCAACCCCCACTGGAGTAGAATGGAAAGCGACACCAAAATTGTCAATAGGATTAATTAAAACAGCTATGTTTGGCCGGAGAGCATCGTTTCTCCTACAAAGGAAGTAGATATCCGGGGGAATATCAACAACACTCTTGAAATGATTTCCGAGTGGCTGAACGTTATCTACGATCGATGTTTGCTCATTTATGTTTAGCGTGAAGACTTTGATAATATAAGGCAAATTCATACCAGGAACATACGTTCTGATTCTTTCATTAGTGTTTTCAGGGTTAGGTTGATCATTTACAAATATAGGGGCGCAAGCAGCTCCACCCACTCTCAGGCCATCTCCAATATAAGCACCTCCGGACCTGCAGGTAACAGCCCCTGTTCTTGATTCGTAGGTAAACGTGTTAACCTTGTTAGCGTCGTCATAGCTATCAGGATCCCCATAATGTGCATTAAAGTTTGCGTTTGTTACGACAAGATTTGTTGTTTTGACCACTCCATTATTTTTGTCACATCTAACCTCTCCTAAACGTAATATGTGATTCTCCCGAAAAGTGTTAAGAGTTGGCTGCTGCTCTGTAGACTCTAGGCCAGGCACGTCGTCGGAAATCGCATGCTGCAGGACGTGATTTACTGGGGCCGCAAGAGTTAAAGTTGGAACTACTATTCTTTCAACAGCTTCCATTTTAGAAAACAGGAGATAAAACTTTCCACTTAAGGTATAGGATTTTCCGGATTGCCTTCCTCATACATATTATTCAGTGCCGGATCAGGATTCAGTCCTCTAGTGGCCACAGATGCAGCCACATCGGAGCGATAGCCAATGATTAGGATAGAATATCTGCCTATAGCAGTAGCATATAAATCGAAAAGATGCCTTGTATTAATATTACGAACAACGTATCCACGTCCTGCGTGTCCTAGACCCTGTACAAAGAACGTGTAAACATGGCCTATTTGATCATTTTGATCTTGACAGAGCGATTGAAGTGCCTTGGGGATTTCTCTGTTTGAAAGCAACCTCTCTCCATCGAGACCATTTGGTGTGCTGGAATTAGCTATTGTAATTTCAACTTCTACTAGAGCTTGTGCATAGGGGAGGTCACAGCAGGGTACATACATGCGAACTCGTTTACGATTTTCAGCATTCTCTAATGAAAAGTCTGGGACATCATTGATGGCAATCGATGATGATAGCCCTCCACTAACTCGGCAAGCACCGGTAATAGCCGCTCCTCCGGAGCGCACAGTGAGGGCAGCAGTGTTTTGATCATAGTTTATGCTTCGGAGGTCAACACTGTACGAATCAACTCCCCCTGTTATGGGCTGTGAGAAATTGGCATTTGTAACTAGTAATCGCGTTGTTTTGACAACCCCAGAGTTTTTATCTGCGCGCAATTCTTTACACCGAATCACCGATCGCTGATCAAAGGCGTTAGTTGAATTTGGCCGCTCAGTGGACTCTAATCCAGCAATGGCATCGCTAACTTCGTGCTGCCTCATATGGATGGCTGGGGAGCCGAGCGAGTAGATAGGTAGTTGGACCCGATTGTACTCGGTCATTTGATAGAAACGAAAGAGAAAAAATAATGCAGCAACGTCAAGCTGGAGTGATCAGATTTGATCCGAGAGCTTGATAGATAGTGGATAGGTTATGAAGTGACATCATCATAGTTTTCAGGTTTGAATCGAGCTCATTATATTTGCCGGCAGGATCACCATAAGCCGATTGCGCGAGGACATTAACCAAGAGGTTTTTATATTCATGAACAACTGGGGACAGTTTGTTAGTTTGCTGAATTGTTTTTTCGACGTTTTGTAGCGCGGCTACAAGTTTAATAGTATCGAATGCAAGAGCGACAGGCTCAGTAGTAGTGGAAGGAGATCCACCAAGTGGATAGGTCGCCATTTACTATACTGTGACATTTTTATTACGGCAGTTAAGCAGCCTGGCTGCGCCATTGATCTATTTGATCTTGTAGACCCTTGCATTTCTTAGATAATTCTTTAACAGCTTCTATGAGAACCGGAATTAAACCCGTGTATTCGAGAGCTAAGTAGCCATCATCTTGTTTTGCTCTAACAACTTCTGGTATAACCTGTTGCACATCTTGCGCAATTAACCCTAATCTTGTTCCGTCTTTTTCACTTCCGATTCGTTTAAAACTCACTCCTTCTAACTTTTCAATTGCTGAAAGAGCGCCCGTTATCTTTTTAATATCGGTTTTGTATCTTCTATCGCTACCTTGTCCGAGATAGTTTCTAACCCACATGTAACCATCGTCATTTATAAATGCTACATGTGTATCTATCGTATTTCTAAATTCTACTACTGTTGTTGCATGTCCTCTAATATATGTAGTTGATGCTGAACCGAAATATACTCTTTCATAATTATCAGTTGATGTTATCCAAGTTCCGGTAGCCCAAGTTGCGCTATTTGGTTTGCTAAAAACGTTATCCCAACTGATCGTCCCATTTGCTGGTGTGGTTCTTCCTTTTTCTTTTGTCCATCCAACCATACCGATGTAACACCGTCCTTTACTTGCAACAAATCTTACGTGTGAAAAGTTATCACAAGCAAAGGAAGCCCACGCCAACCCATCGTGATAATCAGAAGTTCCATAATTTGAGATAGCCTGGTAAGTATTTACTCGCATAATGTGGAACCATCTACCCGATCGATAACCTCCAATATCGAAATATCTTGTATTTGTCCAACACAAGTATTGAACGTGACATGTTTTCATATTTGCTGGTTTTTCGATTTGCGCCCAATCACTACTCGTCGTTTCTCCTTCAATACTGCTATAAAATCCGTCCACAGGATTATCATTAGTAGCCGTCCAACCTGATACCCAAGATCCGCTAAATGATAGACCACCACTACCTGTTCCACTCCAAGTATCAAAACCTGTAATGTTTCCAACTAAACTCGGTGTAAGTAGATTTGGCTTACTATAAATGTTATCCCAAGAAATGTAACCTGTGTGACCACCATATGAACTACTATTTGCTCGATCGTGCGTAAAACCAATACCCATAATGTGAACTCTTCCAACTCTGGGATAAATACGGAGGTGAGTAAATCGACCGGCAAGGAAAATTGGGACATTGTTTAACCCGTTGTGGTGACCGTCTGCGTTACCATCATGTGGCTGATAGTTATTTACTCTTGTAATAAATACTATTGCCCCATTACTACGGACTCCCCAAATCTCAAAGTAACGGCAATTATACCATGGTAAATGTGTAAGGTATGCTGTTCCATTCACTAATGCGGTGGGAATTGTATACTGAATCCAAGTTGTTGTAGACACTTCATCTTGACTTTCACTATTATACACATGACTACCATAATTATATCCTGGATCCCAAGCTGTTCCATACCCAACCGACCAAGTTCCGCCCGATGAATGATAAGCACCACCTGCTACTGTGTCATCAAAACCGTAGAATTTCGGAATTTCATAACCATTTCTTTTTAATGTTGCAACATCTATGGTTGTTGCACTTATGGTCGGAGCAATCAAAGTATTAGTAACCGCAAGGTTGCCATTTTCATATGATTGTAAAATTGTAGAATCTGCTGAGTTTCTGAATACAACACACGCATTATCGTTATTAGGTCTACCTCTAATGTATGTTGCATTTGCATTTGCAAAATAAAACCGCGAGTAGTTGTCTGCTGATTTTAACCATGTATCAATTGCCCATGTTGCCGTTCCTGGAAGGTCTGCGGCTGTAATTAATGCCGGACGACTGTAAATATTATCCCAACTTATCATTCCATTTGCTGGTGCTGTTCTTCCTACTTCTTTCGTCCATGCAAAATATCCAATATGAACACGTCCTTTTCTTGCCACAACTCTAATATGTGTAAAATTCCCACAAAATACGGAAGTCCATAATAAACTGTCATGCCATAATGAATCGGCTGTGTTTGATACATTCTGGTAAGTATTCACTCTCATAATATGATTCCATCGACTGTTGCGGAATCCCTGAATATCAAAGTATCTTGCATTCGTCCAACATAAATATTGGATGTGACATGTTTTCATTCCCGTCGGCACTACAACTTGCGCGTAGTCACTACTGGTTGCATCGTCTGTTGTGCTGCTATAAAATCCTGCTACTGGGTTATCTGTTGTAGGTTTCCAATCGGTCTGCCAACTTCCAACAAACGCTACACCAGTGCTATTCCAACCACTCACTACATCGAAATCTGAATATTTGCCGACAGGATTAAAAGCGATATTATCATAATGCACTAATCCTACATCCGTATCAGTTGCTCTTTGTCTACTCCAACCGAAAACACCCGTTAGATAAATGCGACCTTTTCGCCCTTGAACATATATTTTACTGTAAAATTCACAATTTACAGAAGTAAACGCAATAGCCATATACGTTCCATCTTGAACGGCGCCAACTTGAACAGCTTGATAGTTATTAACGCGTCTAAGGAAATGTTGATGGTTATTCACGGTTTGTCCGTATATATCGAAATATCTACAATTATCCCAAAGTAAAAGTTGAATGTAAAACGATTTCATACCTTCTGGAACTGTCCAACGCATAAAACATCCGCTGCAATCTTCATCATTTAGTGGGTTTGTGTAACATCCTGTTTGTCCTGTTCTTTGTCCTGTCCAATTAACAGTCCAATTATTTGCGCTTCTATCTGTTGAAACAGTGTCTAATTGATCGAATTCGAAACCTTTTGGTATTGTGGTTCCGCCAATTTGTAAAGTGGTAGCGTTAACGGTTCCATTAACAGTCCCACCTGTAAGAGGTAAGTAATTCGCAAGTGCCGCCGCTAATTCTGCATCCGTTGCATAACTGCTTAAATCTGCGGTGGTAAGATATCCTTTATTGGTTAGGTAATCATCTGTAACCACTCCTGAAAGGGTTGTATTGTGTAAGTTTTTCGCCGCCATTCTCTGATTGACTTCTAAGGCGCCACCTGATGTCGTTTTAATCCACGCCATCTCACATTTTCCGTGATCATCTGTGGGTTGTCCCGCAACGGGAAGATAGTTAACAACTTTCTCCCTTGTGAATACTATTTTAGGTCTTGCTCCATCATATGCGCTTTGATCTGTTACATTAATTTGAATAGCTGCTGAAAAATCCGCTACTTGTCCTGTTTCCCCTGGGTGATAATTCGTAACATAAATACTGGGGAAAGTATCGTTTACTCCTACGTTGAAATCACCACTATACACTCCATTTACGATTGGATCCCTGGGTAATCTTACAGCGAGAGTTCCCACCATCGGTGTGCCTTCTTGACCTGTAAACGATCCATTGAGACTAACGTAATGATCATTCAAATATAACCTGTCAGGTGTATTAATCGATTGGTAAAGTGTGACTCCATTAAAAACATTTCCGATTGCATTCAATTGTGCAAATACTGGCTGTTGATCTATTTCGTCCCAATCGTGCCTATGGGCGAAATCTGTAATATCGGCTTTGACGTGTTCATGTGCAAAATCCGTAATATCTGCTTTGACATGTTTGTGTGCGAAATCTGTTATTTGGTCTTTTGTGTGAGTGTGGGCGAAATCTGTAATATCGGCTTTGACGTGTTCATGTGCAAAATCCGTAATATCTGCTTTGACATGTTTGTGTGCGAAATCTGTTATTTGGTCTTTTGTGTGAGTATGGGCAAAATCTGTAATATCGGCTTTGACGTGTTCATGTGCGAAATCCGTAATATCTGCTTTGACATGTTTGTGTGCGAAATCTGTTATTTGGTCTTTTGTGTGAGTATGGGCGAAATCTGTAATATCTGCTTTTACATGTTCATGATCTGAGGGTGGGAATTTTTCGGGTGCGTCAGGGATATTATCCCATCTAAAATAATCTTCTGTTACGACTCTTGAAATATTTTCGTTATGAATGTTTTTCGCTGAGGCTCTCTGATTGATTTCTAAAAGACCCTCAGGAACTCCACCATTATAATTTGTTTTTATCCATGCTACCTCACACTGTTTATAATCGTCACGATTTCCTAAAAGGGTTTCTGCTGCGAGTTGCTCACGGCTGAATATTAATTTTGGCCTTGAACCATCGAAATCGCTAACATTAGTCACATTGATTTGTAGAGTAGCATCTTTGTTATCAAAGTTTGCTGGATCAGAAGGGAGAGATATTAAACCTCCTGTCATCGGGACATCATCCACGTAGTAATTGGTTAAGTAGATTCCTGGTTTAGTGTCTTTAATTTCTATGCCACCACCAAGTGGTAATATTACATTTCTTGTAGGTGGTCTAATATAAAGTTCACCCTCCATAGTGGTGCCTGCATCTATTCCTTTGCGACTTACGTAGTAGTCATTTAATTGTAATCTTTCTGGTATCTCAATGTTCTGATAGAGACTTACACCATGTGGAAAGTCTGTTAATATATTACCTGCGGATGCGAAGGTAGGCTGTTGATCGATTTCGTCCCAATTATGTCTATGGTCTTCTGGAGGAAACTCCGGAGGAACGTTATCAATGTCTTCCCAATCGTGCCTGTGATCCTCTGGGGGAAACCTTAAAGGCTTATTATCAATCTCGTCCCAATCATGTCTGTGTTCCTCCGGCGGAAAAATCTCAGGTTTGTTCGTAATTGATTCCCAGTCTACGGTGAACTCCAAGGGGAAGAGAATAGGTTCAAAGCCGTCTGGAAGCAGCTGCTCATGCGGAATCACAGGCTGCTCGTACTCGAGTTCTTGAACATCTAAGCCATCAGGAAGTAACTGCTCTTCCGGCTCTGTGTACATCTCGAGTGGAAAAACTTCTATATCAGGCGGTAGGTATTCTTCATGCGGATGCTTATAGGGTTCAATCACTGGGCGATTCCTGACAGCCTCCCACGATATAATATTTTGACCAAATGGGATTGTTTCATCAGCAACTCGCTCTCGACCTGGTCCATCCGGGGTTGGCGGCTTTGGTAGCCCTGGAAGAGGTGGTATAGGTGGTATAGGGACAATAGGTCCAAAGTAGTAGTTGAAAATGTTGATCACCTCCTCTTCAGTGCTTACTTTCTTACCGTCCTGATAAATATTTGTTCCATGAATATTTCGCCACTGCCTGGTGCGAAGCCCTAGGTCATATCTATCATGCAATGCCGGGAGCAGGTGTCTGTCACCCTCAATCAGGATAGAGCCAAAGGTGCATCCAGGAATATCTAACCTGGTAGCAGGCTCTGTATCAATTTGATTAACATCAAATCCGTATAAAATATTTGTTTCTCGTGCAGCTGTATAAAGTAAATCCCAGGGAAATGGTTGGATTTGCGATGATAGCACTGATATCCCTGCGTCTTCACCAAGGAGGATTCGCCCTGTAATTTGAGCAGCTGTCTTGTTCGTGATGGCATTGGATTCATCAATAAGGCGTAGAGCTGATGTGTGGACCCCTCTATCATTTTGAAGCCTAAATATTAATCTACCAGAATCATACTTGGAAACTGTGCCTGAAGAGGCAATGCGTAGGTGACGCGGTAAAGCCCTGGATCCGACTATTTCAGCAACATAATTCTCAGCTGGACCCAGACAAAATCTCTGTGCAATATCCGGGGCGCCAACATGTGAGTTGCGCAGAATTAATGCAGCTGGGCGATTTAACTCAGTCTGGTGTATATCTTTGTCAGCATTGTACTCAATTAGAGTACTCCCAAATACGCGAATATTTATATGCCGATCATCCACGAGATCTGGAGCTTTACGAAGTGGCACTGGCTTCTTTAAGATGTAGGACATTTTTATATAAGCCCCCTTTTAAAAATGAAGGTCATTCTCTCACTATCAGGTGGAGGTGCTCGTGGCATAGTCATTGCCCGAATTCTACAGCGGATCGAGGCGATTACTGGGAAAGCAATTCCACAGCTGTTTGATTTCTTTGCAGGCACCTCGACAGGGGCAATAATAGCGGCTGGTTTAGCGACCCCATCCAGCCCAGGCTCTGTTCTCGCTTATCGATATTCTGCAAGTGATATCTTCAGTTTATATCAAACGAACCTACCTGTAATATTTGCAAATCCGAGATCACTCACAAGCTTGCTCTCAGGAAGCCGCTATGATGCAAACCCTCTGGAGTCGGTGCTCACAGACGTTGCCCTGGACTACACAATTGCAGAATCGACCAAAGACATATTAATTACAGCGTTTGATACAGTTCGGATGCAGCCCGTAGTTTTCACCAAAGATGGGCCATACTCGAGCACGCTGATTCGTGATGCAGTTAGAGCATCTTCTGCAGCGCCAACATTCTTTCCACCGAAGGTTCTAGGAGACAAAAACCTTGTTGACGGGGCCATCGCCTGTTTGAATAATCCCTCAGTTGCAGCGCTAAGCCACGCCAGCAAAATTTATGATGCAGAGGATCCAATTGTTCTTGTGAGCATCAGCTGTGGTGAGGTCCAAGCTAGTGAGCAACTGACTGCAGGCTTTTCGAATGCAGAGACGTCAGGCTGGGGCGCCCTGGGCTGGATCCTATCCCTCTCAGGCAGCCCTATTATTTCTATGCTAATGGCTGGGAGCGAGCTGGAATCGCACTTTCAAATGCAGGAGCTGCTTCCAGTTGATGCAGATAGGAATCTCACTAGATACTGGCGTTTAAGTGTTCCGCTGCCAGCTGCAGTCATGAGCAAGCTTGATGATGCCTCGCCTTCGAATATTTCTTATTTGATTTCCACGACTGATTTATGGCTGAAACAAACCGAAATAAATGCTAAAATAAATGCACTCTGTAGCTTTCTACTGGCGAACTACGACCTACTGAACGATGAGAGACTTATCATATCGTCTACCTTAACAGTTGAGCCGCCATTTGATGTCAACTGGTTTATAATTCCAGATGCAAACATCACAAGCAACGACTTTGAGGAATTGCACCCACCTTCTCACGTTCGACCTAACTCAACAGGGTTCCAAGGGGGCACTTTACCTAATCCCTGGATTAAAGTCGAGTTTCCTAAGCCTTTTGAGCTACATCAAATAATTATGTATGGGCCAGCCTTTGCCGCCGGAGTCCTATTTAATTTCAGCATTCTGACCAATTTAGGATATTTACGAGACGGGTCACTATTTGAAAATACGGTCCTAGCAAATGTGCTTGCTGCAAACCCATCTATGACAGGCTTCGATCTAATGCATAGTGACTCGCACTTGATCACCCCACAGGTGTATAACTATGTGCAAATTATAACAAACGAATTTATAAATGTAAATGCGTTCCGGCTTGATTTCCGGGGACGTTACCTAAACTAAAAATTGCAGTTCACCAGACCAAGGCAGGCCATTCAGAGAGACGTCATCACCATCTCTGTCGACAATGCGCAGTCGCAGAGAGGTCAGCACCAGGCGCTCTTCGATGGGGATCCACTCGTCATTTTCCTGATTTATATAAACGAACTTGCCAACATCCTGGCTCATCTGGATTCGAGCGAGCCCGTAATTACACATTGATTTAGCCCCACGGCGAAGCTTCGAAGCAAACGGCCGTAGCTCTTCGCAGACAAGGAAGAGGTACTGGTCGCTGTTCATGTCGATTATCTTTGGAAATTCGACGGCGTAACCAAGTGCTATACTCTGCATTCTTCCGGTGAAATCCACGCCGTACTCAGGGTGAGCAGGTGTCACTGGAATGCCAGCAACCTCTAGATACCGCTCAGCTGCAGTTGCTGGTCTTTGCGGCCCTTCAAGTACAATAGGAGACAGCTGGAGGGGCTCATTTCGGTTCAGCCCGAGCAGATTCGATAAAGCTTTGAACTGGCAGGTCAGTGTGCAGGAACGGTTGCAATACGCAGACATTTTCAGCGTCTCTGGGTCTCGAAATAGTTTAAAATACGCAATTGAAATCCCTTCTAGCTCAATATTAAATGATAGGCCAAAGTTGTAAATATCTGTTTCGCCCAGATTTGCAGTCGTAATTATGCCAGGCTCAAACACCTCCACGTTTTGCGTTCCAAGGTAGGGAAAGGTGATGGAAAGATACTCAGCTTTAATGCTGGTGTAAAGGCTGTTTGCGAACTCACACTGGGTTAGTCGAACAGCAACTGGATTGATTATCGGTTCATTGATTTCGAGCACAAAGTTTGCCTCTGAATCGATTGGCCTTCTGTCTCTGCTGTCAAAGGTAAGCCGCATTTTTATTCTCTAACTGATATAAAAAAGATGCCTACGGACTACGTCTGCATTGCAAGTCACCAAGCGGAGGAGCTGACATCCACCTCGAAATTTAAAGTAAGACTGCCTAAAGTTTATCAGGATGTGAAAGCCGTGCGCTTGGTATCAGCTGAGATCCCCAACACTATGAGCACAATTGATGTACTCGATCCGGCAGAGGATTTAGTCTTTAACACCTATATATATTGGTGCAAATATGATCCCACTAATGAAGGACCCGACCCACCTCAGGCCGGATTTGGAGCGTGGAATAACATTGCAATTCCACCTGGAAATTACGACGTCACCTCGCTTGTGACAGAGATAAACGAAAGGTTGACGGGAACAGGTATCACGTGCACGTATAATTCAGCGATCAAATTAATAGGGTTCACAGCTAACTTCGAGTTCTTTATTGCTCTGATGTTGCCAACGAACCAGGGTGGGCGGGAAGTCAGAAACTACCAGGCCGTTGCAAGGGCTCAGCGAACTGCAAAGCTTCTAGGGCTGAGATCAATTCTACCAATTCGGTCAAAGACATTATCTATAAATACTGAATATATAGCAGGCGCTTATGAGCCTGATGTCACTCCTGATGATCATGTGCTCCTACGAATTCCTGAAATTGGTGACCTTGTCAGTATGCCGAACACGTCAATACCTGGCTTCTTCTCGAAGCTGAGCATTCCAAGTGTCCTTCGTCCAGGCGAGATAGCATACTATGATTCAACTGAAGCACATCCTTTGTACAAGTATATTTATTCAAAGCTGGACCTCTACTCTGTGACTATTGAGATTTACGATTTTATGCAGCGAATTGCTGATTTAAATGGAGGTCCTGTCTCATTTATACTCGAAATTCGTTATGGCCCAGATGAACCAAATGGTGATGTTGTCTACGAGCTCGCCAAGCTTCAGCTCCAGAAAAGGTCAAAGACATATCCTTGGATCAATTCGTCAAACTGAGTCCCCGAATTATTTTCTTCCGTTTGAATTATAAACACTTCAATGGATGTTACCCAGAACTTGCAACGTCTTGGTCTAAAGGAGCTGCTCACAACTCCGCAGGAAGCTAAGGATTTCTTTATGAATAACGAGCTTATGTTAGGTCTAACCAGCCAAACAAAGCCTGTGCGTGTCGTTGTCAACCCTAGCAATGACTATGGAGACTGCTTCGGAAAGAGGGTTACTTATTTCCTACCCCGTTACAATTTCCTTCAGGGGCTTGAACTCCAGTTTACCCTGCCCGAGCTGACCGCTTTTACTGGTGACACTGACCTGGTTCGCACTGGTTATCTGCGGTCTGTTGGTGCTCTTGTAAAGCGAATTGAAATCAAATATGCTTCCTACAGCTACATCGTCCCTGAGGACTGGCTTGTTCACAGCGCTCTGATTTTCAATGACGATGCTCAGCTTAAAAAGAAATACCGGTCTGGTGGCTGGCTCCATGGAACCCCACCTCAGGGGAGCAATCGCGCTGGAGGTATTTTCAGTGTAAAGATCCCCTGCCCCTGGGAGGGCTCAGTGCTTCCAATTGGTGCGCTCTCCGGCGAGGTGTCTGTGGAGGTTTGGTTCCGTGACCGCGCCCAGGGCTTCGTTGAAACCAGCTATGGTGGAAGGTTTGTAGCAGAATATGCCGCAAACGGTGATGCCTCTAAAGACGATGGCCTTGGGAGCGTAGGAGCTGCTGCTGCATCCCCTGCAAACATTGGCCAGAATATAACTCCCAATGTCCTCACTGTCACTCCTGAAAAACCCGAGCTTTCGAATCCGAAGATTATAGCTCACTGCATCAACGTTGATGAGGCCACTTTTGCCCAGGTGATTGAGAAAGTCAAATCTTCGGGGATTGCCATTCCTGCAACTGAAGTTGGTTGGGTTGATGCTGACTCAATTACCTATGCAGGTGCTGGTGCGCCCACCCGGATTAATCTGTCTCAAATCAGTGGACTCTGCTATGGCCTTTTCGTTAGCATTCGCAAGCAAACAAATGTGAACCAAACTGATGGAAAACACAGTGTCCTCAAAACCGAGGCCAATGCTCGTGACATAACTATTTCCTGCGAATTGAATGGCCAGCGACTTTATTCTAACGAGCCTGTGCCCCTGCTGCAAGGTGCTGAGCTTCTCGCTGATGTCTTCAAATGCTCTAATCTGGATGCTCCTCTCAATCGGTATGTCTTGACTGGCCTGCCATTCTGTGTAGACGGCCAGAAGGCTATCCGCAATGCAGCTCAAACAGGTTTCGTGGATCTCACCAACAGCAGCAGCTGCTTCCTTAATATCATGAACCCTGCCGCTTATGATGCAGCCAACAAGATCTACGTTCAGGTCCGAGCTCTTCTGCACACTGTCCTAATTGTTGATGCTGCGGGCCTTCGCAAGGTCAACCTTTAAATGGCATCAGCTCTCAATTCTGCGACTTTATTTTTGATGGATAGCGAAAACACTGATGACTTATCTCAGTTTCAACCAGGCGATATCAAAGTTCCCTTCAAAGGGCTGTTTATTTCCAAAAGTAATAGCGGCAAATCGTACTACTGCACCAAACATCTTTTGAGATCACTGTATCCAAAAATTGATAGGGTTGTTGTTTTCACAGCCACCAAATTTAATGGTGAATATGCTGCAATAACTAAGGAGATCTATGATGACTTTATCCCAGCAATCGTTGCAGAAATTATAGATTCTCAGCGCAGTCTGATTGAAAATAAAAAGAGATCACCGCAGATATTGCTTGTGCTTGATGATCTTGTTGCCGCCTCCGAAACAGTTGATCTTCGAAATAGCAAGGTTGTTAATCGTCTTTTCACTCAGGGGCGGCATTTTAACATTTCAACTATTCTAATGACCCAAAAGTTAACAGCTCTTAGTCAATCGATTCGTTCTAATGCTGATTACTGTTTTTTCTTTAGCTATTCTAATCACACAGAGCTTGAGGCTATCTATCGAGAGTTTAGCCACCTACCAAAGGATGAGTTTATAGACATGTTTGAAAAGTGGGCGCATAATTATCAGTGCATTGTGCTGGATGGAACCAAGTATGATACTGCATGGTATGTTGATAAGGCTGTTGAAGATAAGAGTTTTCGTTTTACGAAATGGGCGTCGCCCAAGGAGGGCTCCTTGCCCTTCGGGCTAAGACAAAAAGAAGAAGAATCGAAACAAGAGCAATCCCCTATTATCCCTAAAAAGAAACGTATTAAATTCTTATCTTAATAAAATAAGATGCCCCGTGGGATCCCAAGAAAGGGTTTTCGTGAACGTCGCACTATTTCAGAGCCGAACGTCGCCAGACAAGCTGGCTCGCCTGCGTCGCCACTGATTGAGAGCGGTGCCACTGAGGGTGCTGCAGTTGCGAATCCAAGTGGTGAACTGGCGAGCAACCCCAAATTAAACACTTCGGTTGCAAAAACGATTGCCTCTGCCACTGCAAACGCATCTGCAAGCGATGACCGACAGGACCAGATGGAAACTGTTGAAGAATTCCAGTCTGATATTGATGCGGATGCTGCGCGCGTGCTGAAGGCTATGGCCAGCGAGCCTAAATATTCTGGCCCGAAACTGAAGGGGCCCACGGTTTCGAAGAGTCAATTCGATGATTTACTTATTAAATTCCGCGACCTGGAGGCTCGATCAGCTAATATCGAATCGTATGTAAAAGAAAAGCAAGAACGTGCGAAAATTCGTGATATGCTTCGCAGCGAAATGTTCAAGCACCGGCCACTCGATGTCCCTGATCTGCGCTATTTGAAAAACGAAAAAGTAAAGGCAGAGCAATCACCAGACTCTGCCGATGTGAAACCTGCTACACCTTATCAGAGCGAGCCCAATTCGGCGAGTGCACAAGTGAAGTCAGCCCTGGGTGGGCGGCGCATCCGCCTCTGATAAGTCAATGTCTAGGTCATCTGCTGGTGATAACTCCACATTTTGTGGCTGCGTAGAATTTTGGGCTGCAGCCTGAGCAATCCTAGCAGCTCTTTCTTTTTTGTACAATCCCCACATAATGTCTGGTTTTGTCTCTCGGATTAGCTTGGATGCCTTGACAAACTGAGCGCGATCATAATCACTTAGCCTGGCCCATCGACACAACCAGTGAGCATATGATGGATCTCTGAAAGCAACTTCAAGGTGTGTATGCCCTTTGTATTTCCCAATTCTCAGTATTGTCAGGCGCAGCGGCGATTCCATGATGCTTTAAAAGATAGAAATAAATCTCGTGATTCTAGCGCGATTTATACCGCTTAAATAATTTAGATCCTTATATGAACGAGGGAATGGAGTCAGCGCAGCGTCGCAAACCAGGGCGCAAACCGATTGCTCTTACGCCAGAGATTATTCAAGCAAGAAGGGAGAAGAAAGCAGAGTACCACCGCAGAAAATACAGCGAGGACCCTGCATATCGCCAGAGACACATTGAGCAGAGCAGCAGATATCAGGCTTCGCACAAAGATGCTCACAACGAGGCAAACAAGCGCTATCGCACTCGGTTGATAAATCGAATCTCTGTACTTGAGAGTGCCCTAGCTTCCGCTGGAATCAGCGTCTCGGTCTAAGTGTCCTCGTGTTGCTGGGCGCAGAATAAGAGGCCTTCGCATTTTCAAAAGACGTGTACCACCGAGCTGTCGAACCTCCTGGATTTAACGCCTTGGTTCCAGCAGTAAGCAGCTGCTTTTGAACCCGGAGAAGTCTCTTATTTTTTTCGATGTCTGACTTGTCCAGATTCTCTTGCATCAAATTCAGCTCCTGCTTTCGACGGCGAAGGGCATTCTGTGCAGCACTTCCAGCCCGCCGCTGCTCTGTCTCTGCTGGCACTTTCAGCAGCTGCTGGTAGCTCACCTCCTTGTCGTATCCAGCAAGCTTGAACTTGAGCAGAGGGCCAAATCCTCCTATAGCTTCAATCTGATAGACTTCTTTTGAGTACGTCGGCTTCGTTGATTTATCAAACGTGTTCCTCGCCAGCTTTACGCGCACAGAGTCTCCTACCTTGAACTCGGCCTCTTTCAGATAGTGCTGCTGCTCGTACGCCTCTCTCTGATAATCGTTTCTTGCAATAACAGGTGCTGGGTTCTTTGCTGCCTCATCAGGCGTAGTTTTAATAGCTCTATGCTCGGAGCTGTTATAGTTGCGCAGAAAGGATGGCAGCTTATCGATATATCGGTCGGTGTCGTACGCCTCCATGTATCTTGCAATGATCCGCTTCAGAGTACCATTAAAGCGCTCTACCTTTCCATTTGCCTGCGGACGATGCGCCTCGACAGCATTGTGCTTTATCCCCTCGGCTGCTAGCATAGTTGCAGCTGTAGCCTTGAATTCCTGATCCGTCTGAATGATATCGGGCTTCACCGGAAAGCTTGCTATGAGCTGCCGCAGTGTCGAAAGCAGGGTCCCCTCGCTTTTATTTTTCATTGGAATGCTGTACGCTTTCCGGGTTACAACATCCACAGCGTTCATGATGAAGTGCACTCCGCGGTTGCTTCTAGCATAGGGACTGACATCGATCAAATCCACTTCATAATACTTCTCTGGGTGATTATACGTGATACTGGTGTACGGCTTCTCTTTCACCGGTTTTGCAAAGCGCTGAGCTGTGGACAGCTTCGCGAGCACTGCCTGCACCCTTGCCAGCGGCATCTTCAGCTTCTTAGCTATCCGTGCAGCTGACTGGAGCCCTGTCTCAGGATCATAGTAAGCATCAGAGATCGACAAAGTCAAGGTTGCCTTCTTGGCTGCCGCCTGTTGCTCGAACGTATTCATGGGGAACCGTGCTGTAATATTCGTCAGGAATAATCTTTCGTTTCGTATACTCCGTTTTGTTGAGTATTCGGCTGAATGGAATCTGAATTATAGAGCTGAAGTCGATCCCAGCCTCGCGTTGCTTTCCATTGGGCTTGAAAACACGCGCTAGTTTAGAATCTAGTGTGCACTGCGGCTGATAACGTTCCTCTAGCATCCTTGTGAAGGCCTCCAAAGCAATTCGGTTATCAAGGGATTCCTTCTTTGCCACTGGATCACTCGGGAGCCAGTTCTCCTCTATCCAGCTCTTCGGAATTCCCTTTGCCCGCACATGCAGATCTGGTTCCCCATTCGACCTCACAAAGTAGCAGCAATAAACCTTTGGACCAATGAAGTAAGCCTCAGTAATTCTCCCTTGGATGTCATAATCTAGTTTCCCCAGCTCGCTCTCGCAGATCATTCTATTCCCTTCCTCCTCTGACATTCCCTCAACTGAATATGGCTGCTTCATGCAGTCCTTCAGAAGCTCAGCAAACCTCCTGTGCACGATCATAGAATCTGTATCTGTGTAGTATGGCATTGCCTCTACGTCCTTATATGAGTTCATCCTCACCAAAAATCGATCCATGATTTCGCGGCTGTAGGAGAGGATAAATGCACCAACAAAGCAAGGCTTCGAAACGCAGGCATCCCGCCTATACTCAGGGATCTCAAATGTGACGTACATTCTCGTATCATTCTCTATGTCAATGTCCGTAATCGTCGATGATCGCTGTATCTCCTTGAATCGTCTGTAGTTTGAGACCAGCTCGGTTGTCTCAATTACTGGACGCTGAGCAAATTTTCCATAGAGCCCATTCAAGAGGATCTTCGCCGTAGCATACTGGGCGGTTCCTTTCGTGAGCGTGCTTTCATGCAGTACAGCTTCTCAATGTAATCTTTGAACATTCGTTCCTTGCCCTCAAACAAGTACACCTCGTGCAGCTCTGTGATCTCAACTCCCAGTGCTATCGCCCGGTAGATATCGACTGAGGTGTACATTTCTTTCTCAATAGGCTTCAAGTTAGACCATCCCAGATTGGCTTCGTGGCGGGAAGGGGAGAGAGCACAAGATCCTGAGGAATTTTAGCGCTAATCTTTGCAACAAACAGCTGTTCCATTTTCCTGCTCAGCATAAACTTGCGGAATCGCTCTAGCTCCGCTTGATCGGTGATGCATTTAAATTTACCAGTGGGAAAGTAATTAAAGTACATAGCCGTCGGATAGAGAGAGACCACATCCAGATCTACCAAGTAATCATCTGGACCTTCGAGACAAACTTCCGCTTGAATGGTAGGCATCGCCCTCCGTAAATCGCTTTGCGAAAAATCTGGTCCTCCTTGTATTTCGGTAGCAGCACTTCCGTTTTCATTAGCTGCCTGTGGATCTGAAAAGCCATCGCCGATGCTGTCAAGGTGCGCTTCGAATTCACATTTATCCCAAATAGATCAAAACATGTCCGAGCGTACTTAATATACAGCTCAGTCATTGACCGAACGTCAGCTCTCAAATATTCGCTCCAGGCTTCCTTGTGAATCTCAACGTCATCCCAAGCTCTTATCTTTCGGTGGTCAAAATCCCCTTTCAAGGTGGTGCACCCGTAGTCCTTCCCAGCCTGCCGCAGTGAGCCCTGTATGTGCAAGCAGGGATCGAAGCTTTTAAACTCTCCCCCGGCCAGCGTCTTCCACTCCATGCTCTTGATCTTTCCGGATGAGCGCATCACCTTGACCTGGCAGTCTGGGCGGTTCTGGACAAGCCACTTATAGATAAATATCAAGTCGAAGCCGCTGCCATTGAAGAATACTAGAGTCGACTTTTCTTTCCAGTCGTCAAGCCAGAGCATAAACTGTTCCAGAGTTTCGGGGCCGCAGAACGATTTCGTTTCCGTGATCTCTCCTTTGCTAATTATGTCCATATCGACTGCGTACGGAACGTGGGTCGTGCGGTTGGGTGCAAACGTTTCAAAGTCTGCCGCTATGACTGAGTTTAGGGCTGTAAACTCTTCCTCGGGCTCGCATGGCTTGATTTTGCGTTCAATAACGCTCTTGTTCCTCACTGCTTCATCGCATTTGCTTGCATGGTCCTCCTTCGGATTGTAGGCGCAGCGGCAGGTATAGCAGAAGCGGCAGGTTTCCTTGTGAGTCGCCAAATCATACTGCATCTTTCCGCAGGCTCTGCACTTCTGCATCTCGCACGTTCTCTTATCTTTAATTAGAAAGCAGTGAGCATCGACCACGCAAAGGTGGGCTCGGCGTTCAAAGCCAAATTCAGTTGAAAATAGGAGCTTGAACTTCGACGCGCTGCGGTCCGAGATCCACTCGAAAATGCTTGCATCGATTCTATAGTGCTGGCTCAGCTTGCGTATGGTAGGTTCATCGACTGCAATTAGTCCCCGGGGAAGCCCCAGCTGAGTGCGAATCGAACCGTAATCAACATGCTGAAGCTGCTTGTATACTCTCTCAAGGCTCAGACGACCGGGATTGAGCTTCTCATGCTCAAAGCATTCAAGCACGCAGTTGTCCTCTGGAGAGATCGGACAGTAGATCTTGTTCATCGTTAGGGCCTTCCCTCCAAAGGGCAGCTTAGGTACATTTCCCAGAGCCCCTGCTGCGTTTTCTGCAATAAGCACCTCGATCTGCACGACTGGCCAGACATCAGTGTCCTCGTAGGGCTGCTGCGCTAGCATCCAGCTCTCCATCTTCTCCGCGAGATTTGCTAGAAGTGACTGCATTGTGCCCTCCTCTATGGTCGCAAGCTGCGTGCGGTACATGTGGAAATTCTCAAAATGAAAGCGAATTAAAACAGCAGCTCCAATCCTCTCTGGGACTCGCAGCTCGTTCAGAAACGCTATCGTCAATTCTTTCACTCTCTCTGGATCAGCTGTCGGCTCTATCTCTATCACGTCCTTTGTGAAAAGCAGCCCTGGATACTCGTGGTGAGTATAGGTGCGAACTACGTTAACGTTGGCCGACGCCTGCTCGCGGAATAGCCCTGATATAGCTTCCGCAACGTCATCAATCTCCTGTGTTGCTGCTGCTCGCGCAGCCTGCCCCCTCTCGAAATGTGCGGCAACGTCTCGCCCGTACAGCGGACGCTGAGGCCTTTCTGTCCCTGCAGCCTGAGCAGTGATGCTAGAGAGGATCGGAGTGTGTCAGTGTGGGTCCTGGTGTTTGTTAGAGGACGCACTAGCGAGTTCCTGTACGTGCCATTAATATAGCCTCGCTCATATAGCCTCTGTGCAAGCTCATTGATTTCGGTTCTAAGGTTGTTTCTTACGGCTCGGGAGCTCATGTTTCGATTAATGATACAATCAGAAAACTTTTTCGAAATTCAGCGCGCACAATCTCTGATTGATAACTATCATCACGTTTTCTTTAAGGCTTGCACAGCTACAGCTGAAGCTGATCACCTAAATTGGCCGCGAGAGCTGTAATAGGGGTTACGTCCGGAGACGTCGAAGCTGCAGGCTTAGGCTGAGACTTCTCAATCTTCGAGATCTCTCCGCGAATGCGACGAGCCAGCTGAATGTCCTTCACCATCAGAGTCACACGCTTGGCGTGGATGGCACACAGGTTCGCATCCTCAAACAGACTGATCAGGAAGGCCTCCGCCGCTGACTGAATCGCGAGAATGGAGCTTGCTTGAAAGCGCAGATCGTCATTACTCAATGGCTGAGCGATCTCCCTGACCAGCCGCTGGAATGGCAGCTTGCGAATGAGCAGGTCAGTGGTCTTCTGGTACTTCCGGATTTCGCGCAGAGCGACGGTCCCTGAGCGCGCACAGACATCAGTTAAGTGTTTGCGCATCGTGAGAGACGCAAAGGGTCGCACCTGGGCGGTAGCGAGCGGGCTTGGTCGCAGAGGCTGCAGCTGAGCCATTTTTGCGACCATTCTCGGCCCGAAGCACTGCCTCCTTGCTAGGAGCCTTGCCAGCAGTGTTCTTCTTGGGTGTGGCTTTGACGCGCGCCATCCCTTCAGCTGCCTTCACTGATGTCGGACGAGATCTAGAGGGCGAGACCTAGGAATGAGGACGACGAAAGAATGTCGTGCACCAGGCAGGAGCAGCCTCCTCCGAGCAGGCCATCGGGCGGCTAGCAGCTGCTAGGAGCTTGTCTTCAGGGTCGCATTTTTTTCACCGGTTGAGCCTCCACTTCCTAGACAGACTATATATATATATATATGTACATAGCTATAGCCTAGGAGGCTAGGCCTAGATGTTCAAGTTGCTAACGCTGCAATATTAATGGTAGCACAGCATGCACAGTCGCTGGCTCGCAGCGCAGCTGCGCAGGAGTCTCCAAGTTGTTTGTCTTTAGGGCCGCTTTTTTTTCGCCCGTTTGACTCCACTTCGAAGACAGACTATACTGTAGCCTACATACACACATATATATATATATGTTGTCTTATTATATAAACAATTAGTCCTACCTTGTCTGTGCAGTGTGCACTATATATAGCTAGTAGAGAGACTAGGCCGCCGTGGCCGACGCTGGCCGCCGATTTACAAAAAAATTAATATTTTATAATAATTAGTCCTACCTTCTCTGCATGTGCACTATGTAGCTATTAAGTTTTTATAATAATTAGTCCTACCTTCTCTGTGCACTATATAGCTAGCTATAGCTAGTAGAGAGACTAGGCTGTGGGCGGTAGTGGGCCAGCGGGCCAGGCTGTTACCGGTGGTAGTGGTACCTATAATAATTAGTTATCTGTATGTTTCTTGTAGTACCCGGTGACCGTAGTAGTACTAGTCTCAGGCTCTCACTGAGTTAGTAGGCTAGTCCATGAACCGTTTTTTTTATCTGTCTAGGAAGTGGAGGCTCAACCGGTGAAAAAAATGCGGCCCTAAAGACACTTGCAAGTTGGCTGGTAGTAGCCTGGTACTAGCGGGCCTAGTAGCGGCCTTATATATAATTAGCAGTAAATATTTTTTGTATAGGTAGAAGTTCCGTAGAACTAGTACTGCACTCAGTGGCAGAGTCCGGTCAGTGCAGACTCCAGATCCCGAGTCCGGCCGGCATGCGCAGTTGACCGATTGATCATGAACCGTTTTTTATCTGTCTTCGAAGTGGGGACCAACCGGTGGAAAAAATGCGGCCCCAAAGACACCTGCAAGCATGCCATGATGATCAGCACAGCGCTGGCCTAGGCCTGCACTCCGAGGGCCGAGGCTCGAGCCACACCGTATGTTAGGCTACGTATTCCGTACTAAGAATCCGTAGTACCGTAGCCCTAGTAGTACTAGCATGATAGTAGCATCGTGACATGACTACCGTTGTGACACCGACTCGCCGGGCAACGTGCACTAGTACTCCCGGACTGTCCGATCGCGACCGTCACTGATCATGAGTCACTGGCACTCAGGCTACTAGTAACCTAGTTCTAGCCGAGCTACCCTACTAGGCACATGAATTAATTAATTAAGAATTAGCGTCGGCAAATCGCAAGAGAGCCGGCGCCGCCGGCTGGGCCAAACAAATACTTTGCTAACCAATGGCTAGCATCCCGGTACCAAATTATTTCCCATAATTAATAAAACATAACAACCGGCGGCGGTCCGGCGCTTTGAGAGGCTCCCAAGGCTGACCCAAACTAGAACAATTTCGGAAATGTAACGGTATTTTAGGATGCGAAAATTATCGCAATTCCAGTATAATTATGTCCATTTCACAGATATTTATTAACTTTCACAGCGATCTCCGTGGCCAAAGTATTATTAATTTCGAAGGGCGAAAATCATGAAGTTGCGTTTAAATTTTTGAACACTGGTACCCGCAAAAGGCCTTGATCTTGTACCCAGAAGCCGCACCCGCGTCTTTGCAGCGCACCTCGGCGGTGGAAGCAGGAGGGAGCTCCGCGCAACATCATCACTAGCGCCTACACAGGCAAGAGAGCTGTCTCGCGCGTCGCCTGCCTGCTGCAAAATGTGTGCACTCCTTTGCTGCTCTCAAACTGACTACGTCCCGGCCATCCAGAAGCCTCAGTGCCCGGAAAAGTCTTCACTTGCAACATACTTCACTTCTCTGCTCGAGTAGATGTGCGCTCTTCACTTTTTCCGGCAGGCCGAGCGCGCGCGCCAAAGCGAGCGGGAGGGGCGAAGCGGAGGGGGGTACAGAAAATAATAATTTCTTAAATGTTTTTAAAATAATTCCAAAAAAGTGGCAAATATCAGCGCAGTCGGGGCCCTTCGTATAAATTGCTCTGAGATCGTAATTATTTTTTGGCGCTGAAATATAATTCGCTAATGCGCAGATCAATGGCTATGGCTGCACCTCCGCAACCGGCCTTCGCTCAGCCGGTGATACCGCCCGCGAACTGCAAATCAACACACAAGTCGAACGTATTCCATTTCGAGATTCGTGAGCCCATCATTTTTAATCCCGACACTCAAGAGCACTTTTGGGGAGGACCTCAACTTGATAGAGAATTTCTGGAACGTTTTGGCGTTCTTGTCAACAGAGATACGGGCGAACCGATCATCGATAAAAACACGAATGAACCACGGCGAAAATGCCGTTATGCTTGCTTCATTGCAGTCATTGATCCAGAAAATCCATGGTTTATGTTACTGCAGGTACGGTTTATCAGATTTCCCGCAAAGTTGATCTTCATTCTCAGTTTAATACTTGCCCAGGGTTTCCTGTACTTCAACAAACAGCACCGCCTCAGCAGTGTGGCCAAAATGTTTATAAACTCAGGGCTCAACATTCGATGGCCCTATCAGTCGAATCAGGGTCGCCGATCTAACCTGCTGTCGATGCGGGGTGATTATGCGTTCACTTCGGATATTTTCGACTTTAAGGAGGTTGGCCAAATTTTGAGTTGCCGAGGGAAGCGAACCGACTTGCACGTAATAACGGAATACATCGTCGAAAATCAAGCTACAATCGAACAAGTTATCCACGAGTTCGGATCGAGAGCGTTCAGATACAGATCCTATCTGTCAGAAGTATGCCTTGCTGTGGCCAGGCCCAAGCTACATTTCTCAAGAATTCATCTCATTTGTGGCGACCCTGGTTCTGGTAAAACCACAGCTATCAACATGTTTCCGCCTGGCACTGTCTACTGGAAGCCGAAGATCAGCAATAATCCTCGCGACAACGAAAAATTTACTGATGAGTTCAATGGCCAACCTATTCTCGGCTTCGACGAATATTATGGCGAGTATGCAATCGCTATGTTCAACGACTTGTGCAACAAGGGCAAGAAACGACTTCGAATTCTATACGGCTGGGTTCCGTGTTACGCAACCGATATCGTCATTGTTTCGAACACATATATAATGGATATTCCAGCGCTGCAGGGTAAGATCGCTCCACGTGTAACTGAATCCACAGCAGTTAACTCCACAAGCAGACGTTCCCGAGGAAGTTTGGAATGCATTCTTTCGCCGAGTTGTGACCAACATCAGAGTGCGAGGGCATGTCATGCAAGCGCAGAATGGAGCTGCGATGGCTGCTCAGGCACCTGTCGAATTCAACGTTCAGGGAATGGACATCAGAGACGCTACTGCAATGATTCGCGCGCACATTTCTGCGAACATCCCTCGGGACATGGAGGTTGACTTGAACGAGCCAGACAGCCCAGAGGAGGGCCCTGAAGTCTATATGAGTGATGACGAGTAGAAAACATTCTGAAATGAAATTGCGATCACTGCTCCTATGCTAGAAGCTGAGAAAGGGTCGGGGTGAGGGAATTTCTAGTGCGGCCTCTCAGTGGACACTAGAATGCCTAAGCTCATACCCTAAAGTGAATTCACAATCAGCCTCAAAGGCTCTCCCGTTAGCTACCTCCTCGAAGCTAAATCGAAATTTATTTTTCAACCCCGAAGGTACCCCCGCACACGCCCTCCGGCACGTAATAGCAGAGGGAAACGTGTAAAACGATTTTGGTACACGCACGGCAAAATCAGATCGATCTAGATAGGGGAAGACGCTAAATACCCATGGAACCGCGGCCCGGAGCGAAGCGAAGTGGCCGTAAGCGGGGTCCATGGGTGTACAACATACGATCCTACTTCTCGTCTACATTCTCGAGCGCGAGGGTGAGCTACGGTTCGCCTCAGGCCCTGACGCGACTTCGGCAAAGGCTGCTGACGCCTACGCTCGTTTCGTCGCGGCAAACGCTCCGACCGACCCCGTCGCCGGACCCAGCTCTGTCGCGACGGCAGAGGGCCTCGCCCCTGAGGACAAGACGCCAATCGTCCCGCCGACCACGCCCACTCCACCCGCGCCCGCCGTACTGCGGCCCAAGGCGTCGGAGGACAGGGCTGACAATGACCCCATCAACCGCAACCGGAAGTTGCGCGAGATGCTGATGGACATTGCGGAAGACTCGATCACGCTCATCGCTCGTCGCCACCAGGCAGCGGGGAGGTATGAGCGCGAGGGTGGAGACCGCGTCTTCGCCTCTCGCACGGTCGAGAAGATCATGGTCAGTGTTGGGGGACAGCAAATTCTTCTCTTCCTGTCGCCAGTCGACATGCCTGCACCGTGCCACACGTGCAGCATCGGCCCCGATGGCTCACCCGTCATCGTGAACCACCGGCTCCGTGCATCAGTGATCAGCATTGCGCACCGCTACTACGAGTACATCGACTCGACCACGGGCAACACGGTGACAATGACTAACGTCGAGCTTCAGGAGCACTGCCGCCTCTGCACAACGCCGCCGTACATGGAGTTCGTCCGCAATTGCCCCGTACCGTCGCCAACCTCACGCCAGCGCACGCCGTACCCGAGTACTCTGCGACCTGACGATGCACCGGCGGACATCACGCTCGACGCTCTGTACGGAGTGACGATGGAAATGAAGACGCTCTTCCTGCGGATTATCGGTCTGTTAATGGATATCACCCCACAGGGAACGACGTCTTTGACGGGGAACGACGACTGGCCTCGGGTCGCTGACATCTTCCTTAACGTCGACGTCAGCCCCTTCACCGTCCGTGCCAGCACCCTCCGGCCTGGCGTTCGCGACGCGAGTACTGGACCGATAGGCACTCGGCCAATCATTCTCGCCCGGGAGTTGTCAACACCTCTGGGCAGGACACGTCCCGACTCGCGCGAACGACTGTGAACGCGTCGCTTCCCGTCTGCTTGTCGGCACCGGCGTTCTACCATGCTCACGCGTTAATGCACCCCGTCGATGAGCCGAACACGCGCCTCGGCCCGACACCAACTGATCTTCCGCCCTACCCGGTGCCTGAGACCACGGTCGCTGCAGCTGGGGAGTGAGCCGCAAGTTGGCGTCGATTTACGTCGCTGCCGTTCTACACGACTGGCCGGCTCGACAGCGGGACAAGATTAAGCCGCATCTCACTCTCCGAACCAACGACGTCGACATGGAGTACTTGCGACTCGCCGCCGAGAACGCGCGACTTCGGGACCCGACGCAGTTTTCGGCGAGGTACCTCGAAGTCCACAACGTGTTGACAGACATCCTTCGTCGCCGCACGCCTGGAACGCCGTCCCCGACCACTCCGCCCGACAAGCACGCGCAGCTGCTGGCCGACGAACAGCTCGCACGTGAACTGCAGGCTCGCCTCGACGCCGAAGCTGCCAAGGGAGAGGACCCGGTGCAGGCCGCGGCGCAAGCCCCCTACTTGCAGGCTGCAATCGGTGGTATTGCTCGTGGCCGCACCATGGACGCCCGTCGCCGTACTGCGGCAGCACAGGCTCCACCGCGCCAATCGGCGAGGCACGGGGGAACGGTCAGGGGCCGCGGCCGCGCGCTCCCGATTCATACCAGCCGGCCCCAGACCCCGGGCAACCCTCACTACCACGACGACGACATGACGTGCCCAACGGCACCGGTGACACCGCCGACCGACGCCCCGGAGCCCCCGGCCCCGCGGAACGACCCACCCCCTGCGCCCGAGGTGACGGCCTCGTCGACGGACACTCCGGACGCCCAGCCCGTTGCACCCGCGACGACGACTCCGGACGCCCAGCCCGTTGCACCCGTGACAACGACTCCGGTGGCCCCGACGCCCGCTCTCGAGACGCCGGTCTCGTCGACGGCCGCTCGAGATGCTTCGCCCATCGCACCGGCGATGGCGACCTCGCTGACGACCCCGCACAGCGTCCCGTCCCCCACGGCCGTGGCTGCGGTCTCGACGGCCCCGTCGCCTGCGCCTGAGCTACTGGCCCCGTCCGACGCCCCGCCAGCCCCGGCCACGACTGTGACGGCGGCCCCGCCGCAGAGCCCGGCCCAACCCCCGATGCTGCCGATCCCGTCACTTCACCCCGACTACACTGCACCGACCGACGCGTCGATGCCTGACTCGACGACTGCCGACTCGTCGGGCACTGAGAGGACCGAGGACGTGCCCATGGGCGACCCGCGCGTTTCGAGGGGAATCATCGTCGACACGCCGACCTTGCCGAGCCCTCACGACGACCGTGACAGTCCTCCTGACACCGACGAAGACACGTCCAGCGACTCGGAGCCCGAGATCAAGGACGTGGCCGCCGACCTTGGACACCGCCACGCCTGGACGATCCTTCGCCTCAAGCCCGTGGTGCACAACCAGCTGCGTGCGTACCTGGACACGCCGCGACGCTTCATGGTCACAACGACGACGACGGATTGGCGCAAGACCCCTGAGACGCCGACCCTCTTCGCCGCCAGCGAGCTCACGAGCTGCATGCACCTCGCAGCTGCCCGCAGCAACACGCCTACTGGGCAACCGTTGCTGGGTACTCGCCCGAGTGACCAGGCTCACTACCTCCTTCAACATCTGACCGAATTCCGCTCCGTCATCCACGTCATCATGCGCCTCGCGCGGGCTCAGCCCTTCGCGCCTGGGGAGACGGCGACCACGTGGCCTCACCCGAACGACCCGCTCGCCGATGTCCTCGGACGGCCAGAGATGCTGGAGCTGTTTGGTTTGACACCGACAGAGTTCACTCTTGTACACCAGTCCAAGACTCCAGTCGTACCGTGCATCCTTCAGGTGGCTGTCAACCTTGCCCGCAATCTCCGGACGCTGCACTACGACGTGGAGATGACGGAGAGCGATGAACGGTTCTTGAACTTCGACAAGATCACGAACACGGCGACGCGCCTTGCAACAATCAGGCAACTGGTCCAAACTGTCAAGTTCACGGCCCCGCTCACAGGACCTGACGACATCTATCTGTCTACGCTTCGACACGGTTCACCGCCGCCCGACATCGCCTTGTCGATGCGTTCGACGGCCCTGGCGCGGGCGTGGGACATCGCTGCATACTTCGACCATTACAAGTGGGACGAGACGCGCGACCGCTACGGGGATAGCCGATTTGCTCACCTCTACGACGTTCGTGACCCAGCACCGAGCTCCGACCGTCCATGGCCGACGAGTCACGCGCCGTTGCTGTCAATGCTCACCGAGCAAGTCGAGAACGTACTCCGCCTCGTCAACATCACAGCCGACGTCGAGGGCCCCGGCAACTTCCTGCGCCGTTACTACACGTCCCGTTTCAACCCGAAATCCGACGCGAACCCGGCTACGAACCAGCGGGCGACCGCCGAGCTCGCGGAGGAGATCCGGCTGAACAGCCAGTTAGCAGTGGTCGCGGCACGCGATGTCCATCGTCTGCGCACGCCCCCGTCAGCGAGTCCGACCTACACCACTGTCTTCGGCACGGACTGTCCCGTCACCGCTCCGGCGTCCTCCCTCAAATTTCACGAACGTCGTCGCCGCGTCTGTCACGGAGACGACTGCGCTGGCAAGGCTCGCCGAGCTACATGACACCACCGTTGTCGCGATGTCAATCACTACGTTCATGCACAAGCGTCAACTCGCCAAGAAGGGCAAACCGATCCGTCTCGAATCGCGACTGCACGCCCCCGTCTTCACCCCGAAGCAGCCCGAGCCAGCTGTCGAGCTCTATTACAACTCTGACCGTTACATAATGGTGCACCCTGAAGAGGCGGCGCTCCTGGCGTGCAAAACTGCGTGGCGCTCCCATATCCTCCAGCTGACTCTCGAGGCCATGCGTCGCGCGTACAAGCTCGAGACGGAGTCAAGCACTCGTACTGCGAGCAAGCTTGCTTTCGGCCTCGTCGCTCGACTCGACACTGCACTTAGCAAGGCTACGACCACCCAGCGCTTGGCGGTAACACGGGCCTTCCTCCTGGACGCCGAGCATCGATTGAATCTGTTCTACTGCATGCTTTACCCGCGCTACCGCGATCACCTACTCCCTGTCCTCCCCAGTCCGATGGTACCCGTCACCGACCCTCTCGCCGTCCCGGTCCCACGGCCCCTGAGCGCGACGTTGACGAGTACGGATACCTGACACAGTGGACGTCGGACGGCATCGACATCTTGCCTCGCGTTCCTGACTGGGATTCCCTCGTTGGACTTGTCGACGACATGAGCAAGGACACTTTCTGGAACTCCAACACGTACTTCGGGCTTCGTGCCCGCGCTATGGTCTACGGAACAGAGCGCAAGCGCCCCGCAAGAAGCGACCGAATGACGAGAAGTTGCAGAAGAAGGAGCGCAAGGCCGCCCGGCTCACTCCCGAGGAGGTCGACTCCATCATCTCCAGAATTTTGAGCGAACTCCACACTGTTCCTTTCAAGGAGGTGCTACTCTCGGAGAACGCTGACATTCCTGACGTCTATTTCTGGGCCTTCCTCAACGAGGAATGGGCGAAGGGCTTCACGGTCGTCGACGGCGCTGGCTACCAGCACGGAGTGTGGCCGGATCTGAGCGGCGTGATGGTCCGACGGGAACCGCGACCTGATTCGACGGAGAACGAGCGCGACACGTTCTATGCGGGTTTTGGACGGCGCAACAATCACATCAACGGGGAATTATTCGCCCAAACGATCAACGACTGGTACCCAATCCGTCTCCACAATCCTCGCCCCCCACTCCCGTACGGCATGCGCACATACAGCCCCGAGGAGACGCGAGCTGGAGGTGACTTCCTACCTCTGGATACTGATCCGGGACGGGATACCTCCTATCACATCTTCATGACACCGCTTCTCTTCACGAACACGGACTTCCTGGCCACAGCGTACTGCAAAACGATCCAGGAACATGGGCGACACGCGCCCACATCTTCGCCGTCGCGGCTCACATCCTCGGAGGCCCAGCCCCGTTCGGACAGACGGCTGATCTGACCGAGGAGCTCACTGTGGAGGACGGGCACAGACCGGAGGAGCTCCCGGAGCCGCCGCCGGTCGAAGAGCTGGAGGGAATCCCGACTCGGGACCCACCCCCAGTTCATCCCGCCACCACGACAAAGAAGTACATGCACGTCCTAGGTGAGGTCCACATGCCATACGTGCAACTCGGCGACTCTGGTCTCGAGGCATTTCTCCGGCGCGTCCCGTACATGCGCCCATTCCTCATGAAGATGCACGTACGCTGGTCGAACTTCTCGCGAGCACTCAGTCGTGTCCTACGCTACGGCGTCGGCCCCGGCACCTACCCGTACCGCGCCGGTGCTCCCGGCCATGGCGAACTCAGCCAGCACAACCGCGCGGGCCTGCCCTTCCGATCGTTCCTGATCACGGCCGCCGACGAGTTCCACCCGGCCAACAAGTATGCCGACTACTTCGACTGCATCTACGACGAGGACAACCACGCGCACCTCCGTGACTCCGCTTCACGTCAAGATGTCGAACGATGCTTCTACGAGATTGCCATGCCCGACGACCTCAACGCGCCGCCCATGACTCTTACGCCGGCCAATGCTGACCTGTGCGGCCCTCGAATCGTCCGATTCACGCACGTTGCACCGGCCGGACCCAGCCGCGGTGCCCCAACACGATCCAGAACCGCTCGCACATCACTATCTTCGACGCGAACAACCGGAACACCTGGCAGCAGATCATCGCGGGCACGAGGAAACCCCAAACGAGGCGGCGGGGCCGCACCCGTGCGGCCCGACCCAAGTACTTCCCGGTGTCCGTCAATGACTACACTGGCCCTGGGGCGTCGTCGTGTCTCTGCGTCGTCGCGGGCCCACGGGCACCGCGCCTGCAACGCCCCCGTCGTCCACCAGGTCCTGGGGTTCCCGCTTTCGGTACACACTTGGGTGTACGGAATCGCAGCGTACCTGGCGGCGGCAGTCAAGCTGCACGGTGCCTTGTCGTTCTTCCTCGAGCCCCTACCGGGGAACTCGGGAACATCATCATCGACTACGTTCGTAGCCACGAGGATGAGCTGCACTTCCGCTTCACGGCTTCAGGCGAAGTGGCGCGCAGTGCCAAACTCGACAAATGGTACGAGGTCGAGTACCCTGACTGCGAACGCGTCGACCCGGCACATTTAATCACAGCCTTCGAATCCCTACTGCACAAGGCAACCAACGACTGGTTGGCGGTCCAGATCAAGCACGAGACACCCCCGGCGGCTCGCGAAGATGTCGACATGGATCGAAACCACTGCTGGCCCGTAGCATTCCGACTCCCGGATGGAGTCATCAACGCACTCAACGCCCAAGTCCGGGGCGCTGACTTCGATCCCACGAACGATCCGTCACACCCGCATCGTCCCAGTGTCTATGACGTCAACGCGAGCGCAGTGCGCAACGCTATTATGGATTTCGAACAGCGATACGCCGACATACACGAGCAATTCCGTCACGCCGAATATGGCAACTTCACATTCGATCCATTCTACAATGAATTCGGCGCCGCCATCTTCAGTCGCGAACCGCAGGCGCGGGCGCTACTCCACGGTTGGTTGGAACAATTCGTTTACAATCACGCCACCGTCGACGCGGCGACGAGGCGGCCCATCACGTTCACTAGCCGCGAAGCCTACCGGGCGGTACAGATCGTCGACGTCCTCCCCCTGCGTCACTCCCTGGGCGATCCGGACAACGACAGCCTCCTTCGTCAGATCCCCACATTTACATTGGTCACGGCCCCCACGGCGCGCCTGTCGACCCGTACGAAGGCCGCACGCGCTTCACTAACATCATGAACTACATCACTACGACGAAGGCAGAGGAGTCGCGCGCGTACATTTGGGACCCGCGCCTCGACGGCAAGATCAAGCTCGTGGGCACGGACGAGTACATTCGTCGGAACCCTGGGATTGCGCGCAAGCCCTTTGTCCGACCCTTCGTCGTCTGGTCGACCGACTTCAAGGATCTGCGCACCAACGAGCCGACGGGACTGGCACGCTTCGGTCACATCCAGGGTGTTGTCTTCAAGCCATCTGGCAGTAACAGGCCTCCGCGTCGTAGTCCTACGGGGACCGAGACGACGGGAACCTCTGACGGCGACGACTCCAGCTCGGACAGTGGTGGCTCCACCGCCGAGTCCGTAGCTCCATCGGAGACCCCGTCGGCCGGGACGCCGAGCCTAGCCTCGCGCGTGCAGTCGTCCGCGTTCGCCCCCCACGGCCTCCTTGGACCGCTCACACGGCAGCACACGTACACGATCGCATACAACGACCTCACTAATCCCAGGACGTCGACGGATCTCACTAATCCCAGGACGTCGACGGATCTCACGACGCCAGAGATTATTCAAGCAAGAAGGGAGAAGAAAGCAGAGTACCACCGCAGAAAATACAGCGAGGACCCTGCATATCGCCAGAGACACATTGAGCAGAGCAGCAGATATCAGGCTTCGCACAAAGATGCTCACAACGAGGCAAACAAGCGCTATCGCACTCGGTTGATAAATCGAATCTCTGTACTTGAGAGTGCCCTAGCTTCCGCTGGAATCAGCGTCTCGGTCTAAGTGTCCTCGTGTTGCTGGGCGCAGAATAAGAGGCCTTCGCATTTTCAAAAGACGTGTACCACCGAGCTGTCGAACCTCCTGGATTTAACGCCTTGGTTCCAGCAGTAAGCAGCTGCTTTTGAACCCGGAGAAGTCTCTTATTTTTTTCGATGTCTGACTTGTCCAGATTCTCTTGCATCAAATTCAGCTCCTGCTTTCGACGGCGAAGGGCATTCTGTGCAGCACTTCCAGCCCGCCGCTGCTCTGTCTCTGCTGGCACTTTCAGCAGCTGCTGGTAGCTCACCTCCTTGTCGTATCCAGCAAGCTTGAACTTGAGCAGAGGGCCAAATCCTCCTATAGCTTCAATCTGATAGACTTCTTTTGAGTACGTCGGCTTCGTTGATTTATCAAACGTGTTCCTCGCCAGCTTTACGCGCACAGAGTCTCCTACCTTGAACTCGGCCTCTTTCAGATAGTGCTGCTGCTCGTACGCCTCTCTCTGATAATCGTTTCTTGCAATAACAGGTGCTGGGTTCTTTGCTGCCTCATCAGGCGTAGTTTTAATAGCTCTATGCTCGGAGCTGTTATAGTTGCGCAGAAAGGATGGCAGCTTATCGATATATCGGTCGGTGTCGTACGCCTCCATGTATCTTGCAATGATCCGCTTCAGAGTACCATTAAAGCGCTCTACCTTTCCATTTGCCTGCGGACGATGCGCCTCGACAGCATTGTGCTTTATCCCCTCGGCTGCTAGCATAGTTGCAGCTGTAGCCTTGAATTCCTGATCCGTCTGAATGATATCGGGCTTCACCGGAAAGCTTGCTATGAGCTGCCGCAGTGTCGAAAGCAGGGTCCCCTCGCTTTTATTTTTCATTGGAATGCTGTACGCTTTCCGGGTTACAACATCCACAGCGTTCATGATGAAGTGCACTCCGCGGTTGCTTCTAGCATAGGGACTGACATCGATCAAATCCACTTCATAATACTTCTCTGGGTGATTATACGTGATACTGGTGTACGGCTTCTCTTTCACCGGTTTTGCAAAGCGCTGAGCTGTGGACAGCTTCGCGAGCACTGCCTGCACCCTTGCCAGCGGCATCTTCAGCTTCTTAGCTATCCGTGCAGCTGACTGGAGCCCTGTCTCAGGATCATAGTAAGCATCAGAGATCGACAAAGTCAAGGTTGCCTTCTTGGCTGCCGCCTGTTGCTCGAACGTATTCATGGGAACCGTGCTGTAATATTCGTCAGGAATAATCTTTCGTTTCGTATACTCCGTTTTGTTGAGTATTCGGCTGAATGGAATCTGAATTATAGAGCTGAAGTCGATCCCAGCCTCGCGTTGCTTTCCATTGGGCTTGAAAACACGCGCTAGTTTAGAATCTAGTGTGCACTGCGGCTGATAACGTTCCTCTAGCATCCTTGTGAAGGCCTCCAAAGCAATTCGGTTATCAAGGGATTCCTTCTTTGCCACTGGATCACTCGGGAGCCAGTTCTCCTCTATCCAGCTCTTCGGAATTCCCTTTGCCCGCACATGCAGATCTGGTTCCCCATTCGACCTCACAAAGTAGCAGCAATAAACCTTTGGACCAATGAAGTAAGCCTCAGTAATTCTCCCTTGGATGTCATAATCTAGTTTCCCCAGCTCGCTCTCGCAGATCATTCTATTCCCTTCCTCCTCTGACATTCCTCAACTGAATATGGCTGCTTCATGCAGTCCTTCAGAAGCTCAGCAAACCTCCTGTGCACGATCATAGAATCTGTATCTGTGTAGTATGGCATTGCCTCTACGTCCTTATATGAGTTCATCCTCACCAAAAATCGATCCATGATTTCGCGGCTGTAGGAGAGGATAAATGCACCAACAAAGCAAGGCTTCGAAACGCAGGCATCCCGCCTATACTCAGGGATCTCAAATGTGACGTACATTCTCGTATCATTCTCTATGTCAATGTCCGTAATCGTCGATGATCGCTGTATCTCCTTGAATCGTCTGTAGTTTGAGACCAGCTCGGTTGTCTCAATTACTGGACGCTGAGCAAATTTTCCATAGAGCCCATTCAAGAGGATCTTCGCCGTAGCATACTGGGCGGTTCCCTTTCGTGAGCGTGCTTTCATGCAGTACAGCTTCTCAATGTAATCTTTGAACATTCGTTCCTTGCCCTCAAACAAGTACACCTCGTGCAGCTCTGTGATCTCAACTCCCAGTGCTATCGCCCGGTAGATATCGACTGAGGTGTACATTTCTTTCTCAATAGGCTTCAAGTTAGACCATCCCAGATTGGCTTCGTGGCGGGGAAGGGGAGAGAGCACAAGATCCTGAGGAATTTTAGCGCTAATCTTTGCAACAAACAGCTGTTCCATTTTCCTGCTCAGCATAAACTTGCGGAATCGCTCTAGCTCCGCTTGATCGGTGATGCATTTAAATTTACCAGTGGGAAAGTAATTAAAGTACATAGCCGTCGGATAGAGAGAGACCACATCCAGATCTACCAAGTAATCATCTGGACCCTTCGAGACAAACTTCCGCTTGAATGGTAGGCATCGCCCTCCGTAAATCGCTTTGCGAAAAATCTGGTCCTCCTTGTATTTCGGTAGCAGCACTTCCGTTTTCATTAGCTGCCTGTGGATCTGAAAAGCCATCGCCGATGCTGTCAAGGTGCGCTTCGAATTCACATTTATCCCAAATAGATCAAAACATGTCCGAGCGTACTTAATATACAGCTCAGTCATTGACCGAACGTCAGCTCTCAAATATTCGCTCCAGGCTTCCTTGTGAATCTCAACGTCATCCCAAGCTCTTATCTTTCGGTGGTCAAAATCCCCTTTCAAGGTGGTGCACCCGTAGTCCTTCCCAGCCTGCCGCAGTGAGCCCTGTATGTGCAAGCAGGGATCGAAGCTTTTAAACTCTCCCCCGGCCAGCGTCTTCCACTCCATGCTCTTGATCTTTCCGGATGAGCGCATCACCTTGACCTGGCAGTCTGGGCGGTTCTGGACAAGCCACTTATAGATAAATATCAAGTCGAAGCCGCTGCCATTGAAGAATACTAGAGTCGACTTTTCTTTCCAGTCGTCAAGCCAGAGCATAAACTGTTCCAGAGTTTCGGGGCCGCAGAACGATTTCGTTTCCGTGATCTCTCCTTTGCTAATTATGTCCATATCGACTGCGTACGGAACGTGGGTCGTGCGGTTGGGTGCAAACGTTTCAAAGTCTGCCGCTATGACTGAGTTTAGGGCTGTAAACTCTTCCTCGGGCTCGCATGGCTTGATTTTGCGTTCAATAACGCTCTTGTTCCTCACTGCTTCATCGCATTTGCTTGCATGGTCCTCCTTCGGATTGTAGGCGCAGCGGCAGGTATAGCAGAAGCGGCAGGTTTCCTTGTGAGTCGCCAAATCATACTGCATCTTTCCGCAGGCTCTGCACTTCTGCATCTCGCACGTTCTCTTATCTTTAATTAGAAAGCAGTGAGCATCGACCACGCAAAGGTGGGCTCGGCGTTCAAAGCCAAATTCAGTTGAAAATAGGAGCTTGAACTTCGACGCGCTGCGGTCCGAGATCCACTCGAAAATGCTTGCATCGATTCTATAGTGCTGGCTCAGCTTGCGTATGGTAGGTTCATCGACTGCAATTAGTCCCCGGGGAAGCCCCAGCTGAGTGCGAATCGAACCGTAATCAACATGCTGAAGCTGCTTGTATACTCTCTCAAGGCTCAGACGACCGGGATTGAGCTTCTCATGCTCAAAGCATTCAAGCACGCAGTTGTCCTCTGGAGAGATCGGACAGTAGATCTTGTTCATCGTTAGGGCCTTCCCTCCAAAGGGCAGCTTAGGTACATTTCCCAGAGCCCCTGCTGCGTTTTCTGCAATAAGCACCTCGATCTGCACGACTGGCCAGACATCAGTGTCCTCGTAGGGCTGCTGCGCTAGCATCCAGCTCTCCATCTTCTCCGCGAGATTTGCTAGAAGTGACTGCATTGTGCCTCCTCTATGGTCGCAAGCTGCGTGCGGTACATGTGGAAATTCTCAAAATGAAAGCGAATTAAAACAGCAGCTCCAATCCTCTCTGGGACTCGCAGCTCGTTCAGAAACGCTATCGTCAATTCTTTCACTCTCTCTGGATCAGCTGTCGGCTCTATCTCTATCACGTCCTTTGTGAAAAGCAGCCCTGGATACTCGTGGTGAGTATAGGTGCGAACTACGTTAACGTTGGCCGACGCCTGCTCGCGGAATAGCCCTGATATAGCTTCCGCAACGTCATCAATCTCCTGTGTTGCTGCTGCTCGCGCAGCCTGCCCCCTCTCGAAATGTGCGGCAACGTCTCGCCCGTACAGCGGACGCTGAGGCCTTTCTGTCCCCTGCAGCCTGAGCAGTGATGCTAGAGAGGATCGGAGTGTGTCAGTGTGGGTCCTGGTGTTTGTTAGAGGACGCACTAGCGAGTTCCTGTACGTGCCATTAATATAGCCTCGCTCATATAGCCTCTGTGCAAGCTCATTGATTTCGGTTCTAAGGTTGTTTCTTACGGCTCGGGAGCTCATGTTTCGATTAATGATACAATCAGAAAACTTTTTCGAAATTCAGCGCGCACAATCTCTGATTGATAACTATCATCACGTTTTCTTTAAGGCTTGCACAGCTACAGCTGAAGCTGATCACCTAAATTGGCCGCGAGAGCTGTAATAGGGGTTACGTCCGGAGACGTCGAAGCTGCAGGCTTAGGCTGAGACTTCTCAATCTTCGAGATCTCTCCGCGAATGCGACGAGCCAGCTGAATGTCCTTCACCATCAGAGTCACACGCTTGGCGTGGATGGCACACAGGTTCGCATCCTCAAACAGACTGATCAGGAAGGCCTCCGCCGCTGACTGAATCGCGAGAATGGAGCTTGCTTGAAAGCGCAGATCGTCATTACTCAATGGCTGAGCGATCTCCCTGACCAGCCGCTGGAATGGCAGCTTGCGAATGAGCAGGTCAGTGGTCTTCTGGTACTTCCGGATTTCGCGCAGAGCGACGGTCCCTGAGCGCGCACAGACATCAGTTAAGTGTTTGCGCATCGTGAGAGACGCAAAGGGTCGCACCTGGGCGGTAGCGAGCGGGCTTGGTCGCAGAGGCTGCAGCTGAGCCATTTTTGCGACCATTCTCGGCCCGAAGCACTGCCTCCTTGCTAGGAGCCTTGCCAGCAGTGTTCTTCTTGGGTGTGGCTTTGACGCGCGCCATCCCTTCAGCTGCCTTCACTGATGTCGGACGAGATCTAGAGGGCGAGACCTAGGAATGAGGACGACGAAAGAATGTCGTGCACCAGGCAGGAGCAGCCTCCTCCGAGCAGGCCATCGGGCGGCTAGCAGCTGCTAGGAGCTTGTCTTCAGGGTCGCATTTTTTTCACCGGTTGAGCCTCCACTTCCTAGACAGACTATATATATATATATATGTACATAGCTATAGCCTAGGAGGCTAGGCCTAGATGTTCAAGTTGCTAACGCTGCAATATTAATGGTAGCACAGCATGCACAGTCGCTGGCTCGCAGCGCAGCTGCGCAGGAGTCTCCAAGTTGTTTGTCTTTAGGGCCGCTTTTTTTTCGCCCGTTTGACTCCACTTCGAAGACAGACTATACTGTAGCCTACATACACACATATATATATATATGTTGTCTTATTATATAAACAATTAGTCCTACCTTGTCTGTGCAGTGTGCACTATATATAGCTAGTAGAGAGACTAGGCCGCCGTGGCCGACGCTGGCCGCCGATTTACAAAAAAATTAATATTTTATAATAATTAGTCCTACCTTCTCTGCATGTGCACTATGTAGCTATTAAGTTTTTATAATAATTAGTCCTACCTTCTCTGTGCACTATATAGCTAGCTATAGCTAGTAGAGAGACTAGGCTGTGGGCGGTAGTGGGCCAGCGGGCCAGGCTGTTACCGGTGGTAGTGGTACCTATAATAATTAGTTATCTGTATGTTTCTTGTAGTACCCGGTGACCGTAGTAGTACTAGTCTCAGGCTCTCACTGAGTTAGTAGGCTAGTCCATGAACCGTTTTTTTTATCTGTCTAGGAAGTGGAGGCTCAACCGGTGAAAAAAATGCGGCCCTAAAGACACTTGCAAGTTGGCTGGTAGTAGCCTGGTACTAGCGGGCCTAGTAGCGGCCTTATATATAATTAGCAGTAAATATTTTTTGTATAGGTAGAAGTTCCGTAGAACTAGTACTGCACTCAGTGGCAGAGTCCGGTCAGTGCAGACTCCAGATCCCGAGTCCGGCCGGCATGCGCAGTTGACCGATTGATCATGAACCGTTTTTTATCTGTCTTCGAAGTGGGGACCAACCGGTGGAAAAAATGCGGCCCCAAAGACACCTGCAAGCATGCCATGATGATCAGCACAGCGCTGGCCTAGGCCTGCACTCCGAGGGCCGAGGCTCGAGCCACACCGTATGTTAGGCTACGTATTCCGTACTAAGAATCCGTAGTACCGTAGCCCTAGTAGTACTAGCATGATAGTAGCATCGTGACATGACTACCGTTGTGACACCGACTCGCCGGGCAACGTGCACTAGTACTCCCGGACTGTCCGATCGCGACCGTCACTGATCATGAGTCACTGGCACTCAGGCTACTAGTAACCTAGTTCTAGCCGAGCTACCCTACTAGGCACATGAATTAATTAATTAAGAATTAGCGTCGGCAAATCGCAAGAGAGCCGGCGCCGCCGGCTGGGCCAAACAAATACTTTGCTAACCAATGGCTAGCATCCCGGTACCAAATTATTTCCCATAATTAATAAAACATAACAACCGGCGGCGGTCCGGCGCTTTGAGAGGCTCCCAAGGCTGACCCAAACTAGAACAATTTCGGAAATGTAACGGTATTTTAGGATGCGAAAATTATCGCAATTCCAGTATAATTATGTCCATTTCACAGATATTTATTAACTTTCACAGCGATCTCCGTGGCCAAAGTATTATTAATTTCGAAGGGCGAAAATCATGAAGTTGCGTTTAAATTTTTGAACACTGGTACCCGCAAAAGGCCTTGATCTTGTACCCAGAAGCCGCACCCGCGTCTTTGCAGCGCACCTCGGCGGTGGAAGCAGGAGGGAGCTCCGCGCAACATCATCACTAGCGCCTACACAGGCAAGAGAGCTGTCTCGCGCGTCGCCTGCCTGCTGCAAAATGTGTGCACTCCTTTGCTGCTCTCAAACTGACTACGTCCCGGCCATCCAGAAGCCTCAGTGCCCGGAAAAGTCTTCACTTGCAACATACTTCACTTCTCTGCTCGAGTAGATGTGCGCTCTTCACTTTTTCCGGCAGGCCGAGCGCGCGCGCCAAAGCGAGCGGGAGGGGCGAAGCGGAGGGGGTACAGAAAATAATAATTTCTTAAATGTTTTTAAAATAATTCCAAAAAAGTGGCAAATATCAGCGCAGTCGGGGCCCTTCGTATAAATTGCTCTGAGATCGTAATTATTTTTTGGCGCTGAAATATAATTCGCTAATGCGCAGATCAATGGCTATGGCTGCACCTCCGCAACCGGCCTTCGCTCAGCCGGTGATACCGCCCGCGAACTGCAAATCAACACACAAGTCGAACGTATTCCATTTCGAGATTCGTGAGCCCATCATTTTTAATCCCGACACTCAAGAGCACTTTTGGGGAGGACCTCAACTTGATAGAGAATTTCTGGAACGTTTTGGCGTTCTTGTCAACAGAGATACGGGCGAACCGATCATCGATAAAAACACGAATGAACCACGGCGAAAATGCCGTTATGCTTGCTTCATTGCAGTCATTGATCCAGAAAATCCATGGTTTATGTTACTGCAGGTACGGTTTATCAGATTTCCCGCAAAGTTGATCTTCATTCTCAGTTTAATACTTGCCCAGGGTTTCCTGTACTTCAACAAACAGCACCGCCTCAGCAGTGTGGCCAAAATGTTTATAAACTCAGGGCTCAACATTCGATGGCCCTATCAGTCGAATCAGGGTCGCCGATCTAACCTGCTGTCGATGCGGGGTGATTATGCGTTCACTTCGGATATTTTCGACTTTAAGGAGGTTGGCCAAATTTTGAGTTGCCGAGGGAAGCGAACCGACTTGCACGTAATAACGGAATACATCGTCGAAAATCAAGCTACAATCGAACAAGTTATCCACGAGTTCGGATCGAGAGCGTTCAGATACAGATCCTATCTGTCAGAAGTATGCCTTGCTGTGGCCAGGCCCAAGCTACATTTCTCAAGAATTCATCTCATTTGTGGCGACCCTGGTTCTGGTAAAACCACAGCTATCAACATGTTTCCGCCTGGCACTGTCTACTGGAAGCCGAAGATCAGCAATAATCCTCGCGACAACGAAAAATTTACTGATGAGTTCAATGGCCAACCTATTCTCGGCTTCGACGAATATTATGGCGAGTATGCAATCGCTATGTTCAACGACTTGTGCAACAAGGGCAAGAAACGACTTCGAATTCTATACGGCTGGGTTCCGTGTTACGCAACCGATATCGTCATTGTTTCGAACACATATATAATGGATATTCCAGCGCTGCAGGGTAAGATCGCTCCACGTGTAACTGAATCCACAGCAGTTAACTCCACAAGCAGACGTTCCGAGGAAGTTTGGAATGCATTCTTTCGCCGAGTTGTGACCAACATCAGAGTGCGAGGGCATGTCATGCAAGCGCAGAATGGAGCTGCGATGGCTGCTCAGGCACCTGTCGAATTCAACGTTCAGGGAATGGACATCAGAGACGCTACTGCAATGATTCGCGCGCACATTTCTGCGAACATCCCTCGGGACATGGAGGTTGACTTGAACGAGCCAGACAGCCCAGAGGAGGGCCCTGAAGTCTATATGAGTGATGACGAGTAGAAAACATTCTGAAATGAAATTGCGATCACTGCTCCTATGCTAGAAGCTGAGAAAGGGTCGGGGTGAGGGAATTTCTAGTGCGGCCTCTCAGTGGACACTAGAATGCCTAAGCTCATACCCTAAAGTGAATTCACAATCAGCCTCAAAGGCTCTCCCGTTAGCTACCTCCTCGAAGCTAAATCGAAATTTATTTTTCAACCCCGAAGGTACCCCCGCACACGCCCTCCGGCACGTAATAGCAGAGGGAAACGTGTAAAACGATTTTGGTACACGCACGGCAAAATCAGATCGATCTAGATAGGGGAAGACGCTAAATACCCATGGAACCGCGGCCCGGAGCGAAGCGAAGTGGCCGTAAGCGGGGTCCATGGGTGTACAACATACGATCCTACTTCTCGTCTACATTCTCGAGCGCGAGGGTGAGCTACGGTTCGCCTCAGGCCCTGACGCGACTTCGGCAAAGGCTGCTGACGCCTACGCTCGTTTCGTCGCGGCAAACGCTCCGACCGACCCCGTCGCCGGACCCAGCTCTGTCGCGACGGCAGAGGGCCTCGCCCTGAGGACAAGACGCCAATCGTCCCGCCGACCACGCCCACTCCACCCGCGCCCGCCGTACTGCGGCCCAAGGCGTCGGAGGACAGGGCTGACAATGACCCATCAACCGCAACCGGAAGTTGCGCGAGATGCTGATGGACATTGCGGAAGACTCGATCACGCTCATCGCTCGTCGCCACCAGGCAGCGGGGAGGTATGAGCGCGAGGGTGGAGACCGCGTCTTCGCCTCTCGCACGGTCGAGAAGATCATGGTCAGTGTTGGGGGACAGCAAATTCTTCTCTTCCTGTCGCCAGTCGACATGCCTGCACCGTGCCACACGTGCAGCATCGGCCCCGATGGCTCACCCGTCATCGTGAACCACCGGCTCCGTGCATCAGTGATCAGCATTGCGCACCGCTACTACGAGTACATCGACTCGACCACGGGCAACACGGTGACAATGACTAACGTCGAGCTTCAGGAGCACTGCCGCCTCTGCACAACGCCGCCGTACATGGAGTTCGTCCGCAATTGCCCGTACCGTCGCCAACCTCACGCCAGCGCACGCCGTACCCGAGTACTCTGCGACCTGACGATGCACCGGCGGACATCACGCTCGACGCTCTGTACGGAGTGACGATGGAAATGAAGACGCTCTTCCTGCGGATTATCGGTCTGTTAATGGATATCACCCCACAGGGAACGACGTCTTTGACGGGGAACGACGACTGGCCTCGGGTCGCTGACATCTTCCTTAACGTCGACGTCAGCCCCTTCACCGTCCGTGCCAGCACCCTCCGGCCTGGCGTTCGCGACGCGAGTACTGGACCGATAGGCACTCGGCCAATCATTCTCGCCCCGGGAGTTGTCAACACCTCTGGGCAGGACACGTCCCGACTCGCGCGAACGACTGTGAACGCGTCGCTTCCCGTCTGCTTGTCGGCACCGGCGTTCTACCATGCTCACGCGTTAATGCACCCCGTCGATGAGCCGAACACGCGCCTCGGCCCGACACCAACTGATCTTCCGCCCTACCCGGTGCCTGAGACCACGGTCGCTGCAGCTGGGGGAGTGAGCCGCAAGTTGGCGTCGATTTACGTCGCTGCCGTTCTACACGACTGGCCGGCTCGACAGCGGGACAAGATTAAGCCGCATCTCACTCTCCGAACCAACGACGTCGACATGGAGTACTTGCGACTCGCCGCCGAGAACGCGCGACTTCGGGACCCGACGCAGTTTTCGGCGAGGTACCTCGAAGTCCACAACGTGTTGACAGACATCCTTCGTCGCCGCACGCCTGGAACGCCGTCCCCGACCACTCCGCCCGACAAGCACGCGCAGCTGCTGGCCGACGAACAGCTCGCACGTGAACTGCAGGCTCGCCTCGACGCCGAAGCTGCCAAGGGAGAGGACCCGGTGCAGGCCGCGGCGCAAGCCCCCTACTTGCAGGCTGCAATCGGTGGTATTGCTCGTGGCCGCACCATGGACGCCCGTCGCCGTACTGCGGCAGCACAGGCTCCACCGCGCCAATCGGCGAGGCACGGGGAACGGTCAGGGGCCGCGGCCGCGCGCTCCCGATTCATACCAGCCGGCCCAGACCCCGGGCAACCCTCACTACCACGACGACGACATGACGTGCCCAACGGCACCGGTGACACCGCCGACCGACGCCCCGGAGCCCCCGGCCCCGCGGAACGACCCACCCCTGCGCCCGAGGTGACGGCCTCGTCGACGGACACTCCGGACGCCCAGCCCGTTGCACCCGCGACGACGACTCCGGACGCCCAGCCCGTTGCACCCGTGACAACGACTCCGGTGGCCCCGACGCCCGCTCTCGAGACGCCGGTCTCGTCGACGGCCGCTCGAGATGCTTCGCCCATCGCACCGGCGATGGCGACCTCGCTGACGACCCCGCACAGCGTCCCGTCCCCCACGGCCGTGGCTGCGGTCTCGACGGCCCCGTCGCCTGCGCCTGAGCTACTGGCCCCGTCCGACGCCCCGCCAGCCCCGGCCACGACTGTGACGGCGGCCCCGCCGCAGAGCCCGGCCCAACCCCGATGCTGCCGATCCCGTCACTTCACCCCGACTACACTGCACCGACCGACGCGTCGATGCCTGACTCGACGACTGCCGACTCGTCGGGCACTGAGAGGACCGAGGACGTGCCCATGGGCGACCCGCGCGTTTCGAGGGGATCATCGTCGACACGCCGACCTTGCCGAGCCCTCACGACGACCGTGACAGTCCTCCTGACACCGACGAAGACACGTCCAGCGACTCGGAGCCCGAGATCAAGGACGTGGCCGCCGACCTTGGACACCGCCACGCCTGGACGATCCTTCGCCTCAAGCCCGTGGTGCACAACCAGCTGCGTGCGTACCTGGACACGCCGCGACGCTTCATGGTCACAACGACGACGACGGATTGGCGCAAGACCCCTGAGACGCCGACCCTCTTCGCCGCCAGCGAGCTCACGAGCTGCATGCACCTCGCAGCTGCCCGCAGCAACACGCCTACTGGGCAACCGTTGCTGGGTACTCGCCCGAGTGACCAGGCTCACTACCTCCTTCAACATCTGACCGAATTCCGCTCCGTCATCCACGTCATCATGCGCCTCGCGCGGGCTCAGCCCTTCGCGCCTGGGGAGACGGCGACCACGTGGCCTCACCCGAACGACCCGCTCGCCGATGTCCTCGGACGGCCAGAGATGCTGGAGCTGTTTGGTTTGACACCGACAGAGTTCACTCTTGTACACCAGTCCAAGACTCCAGTCGTACCGTGCATCCTTCAGGTGGCTGTCAACCTTGCCCGCAATCTCCGGACGCTGCACTACGACGTGGAGATGACGGAGAGCGATGAACGGTTCTTGAACTTCGACAAGATCACGAACACGGCGACGCGCCTTGCAACAATCAGGCAACTGGTCCAAACTGTCAAGTTCACGGCCCGCTCACAGGACCTGACGACATCTATCTGTCTACGCTTCGACACGGTTCACCGCCGCCCGACATCGCCTTGTCGATGCGTTCGACGGCCCTGGCGCGGGCGTGGGACATCGCTGCATACTTCGACCATTACAAGTGGGACGAGACGCGCGACCGCTACGGGGATAGCCGATTTGCTCACCTCTACGACGTTCGTGACCCAGCACCGAGCTCCGACCGTCCATGGCCGACGAGTCACGCGCCGTTGCTGTCAATGCTCACCGAGCAAGTCGAGAACGTACTCCGCCTCGTCAACATCACAGCCGACGTCGAGGGCCCCGGCAACTTCCTGCGCCGTTACTACACGTCCCGTTTCAACCCGAAATCCGACGCGAACCCGGCTACGAACCAGCGGGCGACCGCCGAGCTCGCGGAGGAGATCCGGCTGAACAGCCAGTTAGCAGTGGTCGCGGCACGCGATGTCCATCGTCTGCGCACGCCCCCGTCAGCGAGTCCGACCTACACCACTGTCTTCGGCACGGACTGTCCCGTCACCGCTCCGGCGTCCTCCCCTCAAATTTCACGAACGTCGTCGCCGCGTCTGTCACGGAGACGACTGCGCTGGCAAGGCTCGCCGAGCTACATGACACCACCGTTGTCGCGATGTCAATCACTACGTTCATGCACAAGCGTCAACTCGCCAAGAAGGGCAAACCGATCCGTCTCGAATCGCGACTGCACGCCCCCGTCTTCACCCCGAAGCAGCCCGAGCCAGCTGTCGAGCTCTATTACAACTCTGACCGTTACATAATGGTGCACCCTGAAGAGGCGGCGCTCCTGGCGTGCAAAACTGCGTGGCGCTCCCATATCCTCCAGCTGACTCTCGAGGCCATGCGTCGCGCGTACAAGCTCGAGACGGAGTCAAGCACTCGTACTGCGAGCAAGCTTGCTTTCGGCCTCGTCGCTCGACTCGACACTGCACTTAGCAAGGCTACGACCACCCAGCGCTTGGCGGTAACACGGGCCTTCCTCCTGGACGCCGAGCATCGATTGAATCTGTTCTACTGCATGCTTTACCCGCGCTACCGCGATCACCTACTCCCTGTCCTCCCCAGTCCGATGGTACCCGTCACCGACCCTCTCGCCGTCCCGGTCCCACGGCCCCTGAGCGCGACGTTGACGAGTACGGATACCTGACACAGTGGACGTCGGACGGCATCGACATCTTGCCTCGCGTTCCTGACTGGGATTCCCTCGTTGGACTTGTCGACGACATGAGCAAGGACACTTTCTGGAACTCCAACACGTACTTCGGGCTTCGTGCCCGCGCTATGGTCTACGGAACAGAGCGCAAGCGCCCCCGCAAGAAGCGACCGAATGACGAGAAGTTGCAGAAGAAGGAGCGCAAGGCCGCCCGGCTCACTCCCGAGGAGGTCGACTCCATCATCTCCAGAATTTTGAGCGAACTCCACACTGTTCCTTTCAAGGAGGTGCTACTCTCGGAGAACGCTGACATTCCTGACGTCTATTTCTGGGCCTTCCTCAACGAGGAATGGGCGAAGGGCTTCACGGTCGTCGACGGCGCTGGCTACCAGCACGGAGTGTGGCCGGATCTGAGCGGCGTGATGGTCCGACGGGAACCGCGACCTGATTCGACGGAGAACGAGCGCGACACGTTCTATGCGGGTTTTGGACGGCGCAACAATCACATCAACGGGGAATTATTCGCCCAAACGATCAACGACTGGTACCCAATCCGTCTCCACAATCCTCGCCCCCACTCCCGTACGGCATGCGCACATACAGCCCCGAGGAGACGCGAGCTGGAGGTGACTTCCTACCTCTGGATACTGATCCGGGACGGGATACCTCCTATCACATCTTCATGACACCGCTTCTCTTCACGAACACGGACTTCCTGGCCACAGCGTACTGCAAAACGATCCAGGAACATGGGCGACACGCGCCCCACATCTTCGCCGTCGCGGCTCACATCCTCGGAGGCCCAGCCCCGTTCGGACAGACGGCTGATCTGACCGAGGAGCTCACTGTGGAGGACGGGCACAGACCGGAGGAGCTCCCGGAGCCGCCGCCGGTCGAAGAGCTGGAGGGAATCCCGACTCGGGACCCACCCCCAGTTCATCCCGCCACCACGACAAAGAAGTACATGCACGTCCTAGGTGAGGTCCACATGCCATACGTGCAACTCGGCGACTCTGGTCTCGAGGCATTTCTCCGGCGCGTCCCGTACATGCGCCCATTCCTCATGAAGATGCACGTACGCTGGTCGAACTTCTCGCGAGCACTCAGTCGTGTCCTACGCTACGGCGTCGGCCCCGGCACCTACCCGTACCGCGCCGGTGCTCCGGCCATGGCGAACTCAGCCAGCACAACCGCGCGGGCCTGCCCTTCCGATCGTTCCTGATCACGGCCGCCGACGAGTTCCACCCGGCCAACAAGTATGCCGACTACTTCGACTGCATCTACGACGAGGACAACCACGCGCACCTCCGTGACTCCGCTTCACGTCAAGATGTCGAACGATGCTTCTACGAGATTGCCATGCCCGACGACCTCAACGCGCCGCCCATGACTCTTACGCCGGCCAATGCTGACCTGTGCGGCCCTCGAATCGTCCGATTCACGCACGTTGCACCGGCCGGACCCAGCCGCGGTGCCCCCAACACGATCCAGAACCGCTCGCACATCACTATCTTCGACGCGAACAACCGGAACACCTGGCAGCAGATCATCGCGGGCACGAGGAAACCCCCAAACGAGGCGGCGGGGCCGCACCCGTGCGGCCCCGACCCCAAGTACTTCCCGGTGTCCGTCAATGACTACACTGGCCCTGGGGGCGTCGTCGTGTCTCTGCGTCGTCGCGGGCCCACGGGCACCGCGCCTGCAACGCCCCCCGTCGTCCACCAGGTCCTGGGGTTCCCGCTTTCGGTACACACTTGGGTGTACGGAATCGCAGCGTACCTGGCGGCGGCAGTCAAGCTGCACGGTGCCTTGTCGTTCTTCCTCGAGCCCCTACCGGGGGAACTCGGGAACATCATCATCGACTACGTTCGTAGCCACGAGGATGAGCTGCACTTCCGCTTCACGGCTTCAGGCGAAGTGGCGCGCAGTGCCAAACTCGACAAATGGTACGAGGTCGAGTACCCTGACTGCGAACGCGTCGACCCGGCACATTTAATCACAGCCTTCGAATCCCTACTGCACAAGGCAACCAACGACTGGTTGGCGGTCCAGATCAAGCACGAGACACCCCCGGCGGCTCGCGAAGATGTCGACATGGATCGAAACCACTGCTGGCCCGTAGCATTCCGACTCCCGGATGGAGTCATCAACGCACTCAACGCCCAAGTCCGGGGCGCTGACTTCGATCCCACGAACGATCCGTCACACCCGCATCGTCCCAGTGTCTATGACGTCAACGCGAGCGCAGTGCGCAACGCTATTATGGATTTCGAACAGCGATACGCCGACATACACGAGCAATTCCGTCACGCCGAATATGGCAACTTCACATTCGATCCATTCTACAATGAATTCGGCGCCGCCATCTTCAGTCGCGAACCGCAGGCGCGGGCGCTACTCCACGGTTGGTTGGAACAATTCGTTTACAATCACGCCACCGTCGACGCGGCGACGAGGCGGCCCATCACGTTCACTAGCCGCGAAGCCTACCGGGCGGTACAGATCGTCGACGTCCTCCCCTGCGTCACTCCCTGGGCGATCCGGACAACGACAGCCTCCTTCGTCAGATCCCCCACATTTACATTGGTCACGGCCCCCACGGCGCGCCTGTCGACCCGTACGAAGGCCGCACGCGCTTCACTAACATCATGAACTACATCACTACGACGAAGGCAGAGGAGTCGCGCGCGTACATTTGGGACCCGCGCCTCGACGGCAAGATCAAGCTCGTGGGCACGGACGAGTACATTCGTCGGAACCCTGGGATTGCGCGCAAGCCCTTTGTCCGACCCTTCGTCGTCTGGTCGACCGACTTCAAGGATCTGCGCACCAACGAGCCGACGGGACTGGCACGCTTCGGTCACATCCAGGGTGTTGTCTTCAAGCCATCTGGCAGTAACAGGCCTCCGCGTCGTAGTCCTACGGGGACCGAGACGACGGGAACCTCTGACGGCGACGACTCCAGCTCGGACAGTGGTGGCTCCACCGCCGAGTCCGTAGCTCCATCGGAGACCCCGTCGGCCGGGACGCCGAGCCTAGCCTCGCGCGTGCAGTCGTCCGCGTTCGCCCCCACGGCCTCCTTGGACCGCTCACACGGCAGCACACGTACACGATCGCATACAACGACCTCACTAATCCCAGGACGTCGACGGATCTCACGATGGGCTGCTGGCTCCTCTACTCTGGACGGGGACCGGACTACGAGCGGATCACGTCCGCGCGACACCGTGCCTTCGAGGACCCTGAATTCGCTGCCAGTTATCACTTGTACGACTGGTCGCCGCTTCAGCGGTCTCACCAACTCAACGCCCACGCAATCCTGGAGACGCTCCACGAGATCGAGAACTTTCGGTGGGATTTCACAACCTCTCAGGGCCTGTCAGCCGACCTCGCTTTCACTCGCGCCTTGTTCACTCGGGCGGCCTTCATCCTCAATTCAATCGGCCTCGCGGCGTGGGACGTGGTCCTCCACAATGACTTCCGTAGTCATGACGCTCAACGGACACGTTTCTACGAGCGGCACGTACTCCAACGCGACACGCGCCTCCGCCACGCTTGGCCCCAACTCGTCAAATATCTCCGGGCGTCTCTCTCGCGCCACCGCGAAGCCATCCCGTTCCGATCCCCCGGAGAGCCTGGCTACCGGCCGGCTGAACGACGGGATGGCGCAGCGGGGACCGAAGTTGACGCGATCAACGAGATTCACTATGGCTGGCCCAGCAACCGCCACCTCAACAAGCTCGCAAACGCCGACTGCAAGCCCATCCTTGGCGTCGGATACTTTTCAGCCACAATGCGCAATCACCGGCCCCCGCTGCGTCTGTCGGCAGCTCCCTGCAGGGCACGCCCATTCGCCGCGACGGACGTCCTCATGAACGTGCACAGGCGGACAACCACGCGGAAGCGACCTCGCCTCAAGCGGACGGCACCGCTCCCGCCAGCCAGCGTCATCTCCGGTTCGACACCGTGCACACCGTATGAGCAGAGCTACCTCGCCTCGCTTCGCGTCTGCGCGGCACGCATGTTGGGATTTGACGACGTCGAGGACCCCCTTGACGTTCCCCTCTTCGGCGACGGCGGCCCGTCAGTACCACACCCCATTGCGCGAATGACGGACACGAACCGCACGCTCAGAGAGCGCATCAACGACGGCCGAATCTGCGTCAACTTGCACATCGCCGCTATCGATCACCGACGACAAGTCCTTCAATACCTCCTCACCAAGGCATTGGTGGATACAGGAGCCGCTGCGGACGTACTCGACGGCAGTATCGCCGACAAACTGCCAGGCCTTCGCTACAGCAACGCTCCGCGCGTGCACCTCACCGGCTTTGGAACGGACATGACTGCCTATGCGCGCATCGCATTCATTGCAATTAAGGTTGGTCCGGTCACAATTCCGCGGAAGGTCCTCGTCGTCGCGCCTGGTCTCATGGGCAACACTCCAATGCTACTCGGCCTCACAACGCTGGTGGCGCTCAACGCTCACATCGTGCTCGACCCAGCAAATTGGGGAATGACGATCACGTCGCCTGACTCCTCGGATGGCGAACGATTCCACGTCCCTTTTCGGCTGCGGGCCAGCACGACGGCGGCGTTCTGGTCCGATTGGCGAAGGACATCACTGTACGGCCGGGTGAATCGCTCGTTCGATGTTACATGCCACAAACGACTTCGAACACGACTCTCGGCGCACCGGAAGTCCTCCTCACTCCGCCACCACTCCTCCTCGACGACGACGGCTTCGACGGAGCCGACGAAGTCGAATTCTTGGTGCCATACCAAATTCACCGCAACCCAGCACACGGCACGTTTTTCGTGCAGATCTGCAACCCTCACAGGCGGCCTGTCCGCCTGCGAGCCGGAACTGTGATTGCGGAGACTGAATTCGGGACTTGGCCGGAGTCCGAATTCCGTCCACACGAGAATGTCGAGACCTACCCCAAGGGGTGTTACAGCTCCTGGACACCTCAACAACAACTGACATTCCCGATCTCTTCCGTAGCCGCGCAAATCTATGAGAACTTCAAGCCTGTTGTCGTACCCGACGCTCGCAACCACGGCGCTACATCTCCCGAGCCCGACGCCTCTACCCGGAGGTCTACCACCGACGACCGCCCGAACCCAACTGCAAGGAGGGCGAGGCGGCGCATGTTGGCTCCGTCGATGCTGCTGCCGACATCCCGCTATCCCACGAGGCCAGCGAGCGTCTCATGTCGTACGTCGCACGTGTCGTCACCCCTTACACTGCTCGAACCGGCGATCACTTCAACGACAAGGAGCTCATGGAGCTGGCCAGTTTCTTCGAGCCTCACTTCGCCCGCTTCGACTCCGAGCCGATGCTGGTTGGCCCCGCAGTCGGCCCCACGGTGCCCATCGCGTCCGTCAATGCCGACGCTCGAATGGAGCCCCCGTCGAGTGACACTGCGCCTCCTACAAAGCCATCGCCCGAGACCATCAAGGCGATGGTGGACGCCCTGTTGAAACCATCGGAGTCGAACCCCGACGCCCTTCCCGAGGATCGCACTCAACTCCAGAACCTTCTCACGCAACGCCAGCACTGCTTCGCCCAGAACATCAATCCACGCGAGCTCCTGAAGTACAAGCACAGCATCCGACTTCTGCCCGGCGTCCCCGCCAAGCACCTCCCGCTGTACACCGTCCCTCGCCGGCTCTCTCCGCCTGCGGAGAAGGCTGCGAAGGCGGAAATCGAGAAGCTGCTACGCGACGGTCTCATCGAGCCTTCGCAAGCTGGTTTCGGCAGCCCCGTGGTGCTGGCACCGAAGAAGGATGGCACGATGCGATTCTGCGTCGACTACAGGAAGCTCAATTCCCTCACGGAACGTGATGTCTTCCCGTTGCCACGCATTGAGGACCAATTGGAGCGCCTACAGGGTGCGTCCACGTTCTCGACTGGCGACGCAACGTCGGGTTTCTGGCAGTTGGAACTCGACGAGGAGTCACGTGACCTGACGACATTCATCGTCCCCTGGGGAATGTACAGGTGGAAAGTGACCCCTTTTGGTATCACGAACGGCCCAGCGGCGTTCTGTCGAGCCGTGACGTCAATTTTGGGCAACCTTTTGTCCACCTGCGTCGTGGCGTACGTCGATGACCTCACGGTCCACTCGCCGAACGTCAAACAACACCTTCTCGACCTGGAGGCCTTCTTCGCTGCGATCGACCGCGGTAACCTCAAACTCAAGCCCAGCAAATGTCGTTTCATGGTGCGGGAAGTCGAGCTGCTCGGATTCCGTGTCAGCAGCGACGGCATTCGCATGGACCCAAGAAGGTTGAGATCATCTCCAAGATCACGGCGAACGAACTCCAGACTGTCGAGCAACTCCGCAGTTTCCTCGGCCTCACGGGCTTCTACCGGCGCTTCGTACAGAGTTACGCGCGACGGGAACTTTCCCTGCGAGACCTCCTCACGGACGCACTACGAGCCGACCGGCTCAACTTGGTGTGGAATGACGAGGCTCTCGCTGCGTTGGACGACCTCAAGAAGGCGATGTGCGAGGACATTGTGCTGATGCTGCCCGACTTCACGAAGCCGTTCATCATTTACACGGACTGGAGCAAACGGGCCATGGAGCGGTGCTCATGCAGGAGGACAAGGACGGCCGCGAGCGCCCGATCGCATTCATCAGTCGTACTCTGACAAACATGGAGCGCAAGTACCAATCACCAACGGAGGGCGAATGCATTGCGGTACTCTGGGCGGTTAAGGTCTGGCACCACTACTTCGTCTGCGGCCACCCGTTCACGATCCGCACGGATCATTCGGCGTTGCAATGGTTGAAGACACAGGAGCTGGCGAACAACAAGACGCTTGGGCGCGCGGCCATCGCCCTCAACCACTACAACTACACTATCGAGTACCGCAACGGGCGGTCGAACGTCGTTGCGGACTGCTGCTCTCGCCTTGCGGAGACGCACGCAGTGTACAAGCCTGGCGGCGCTGACGGCACTGACATCACGACTTCGATACCAGACGGCGCTCACGGGTTCGGTGTGCCCGATGCGGGAGACTACGACGATCCACGCGAACTCTACCGCGTCGCCATCCACCGCACCTCCTCGGCCCTGCAACATACTCTGGACGGGCCGGCGTGGATCCCTACTGGGGATAGACGCCGCGCCACCACGCGACCCGAGCACCTTGCCCCGGCGCCACCGCGCCGAGACCGCGACGACCCTCAGACTTCACGGCGACGTCCAAGGTCGTTGACGCCCGACACTCAGCGAGTGCGTGACATCGTCGAGAACGGCGGCCTGGAAGACGTGGAGTCCCAGATCACGCTGGAACGGCTCCACGAGAACGGCGCCCTCTCTGCCCCCGACGTCGTACCCATGGAAGTTGACACGCCTGCACCGGCCGCAGCGGCAGACGAGGCGGGCGCGACGGCCCTCCTGCACGGCGACGCCGCGGGGTGACGAACCTCGAGCATACACTCGACGGCGCGGCCTGGCTACCGGCCGAGGGTCGCCGCCGCCGACTTCAAGTTCGAGGACAGGAGAGCTCCGCTGACGGGCTTCAAGCTCGAGGACGGGAGAGCTCGGCCCGGAGGCCTCGGTCTCAGTCACCGGAAGGAGGGGGAGGGGGTACAGACGAGGAGAGCGAGCCGTCGCTACCCCGTCCATCTTTGCGAGGCTTCGATCGTCAAGCAGCTGACCGCACGCTACGCGACTCTGTGGAACGGGCACGACGCCGGGCCCTCACGGATGACGGCCAATCTTCGCAGTCCTCGGCGTCCGACGGAACGTCGAACTCAAGACGGAGCACGGCTTGGAGTGTCCCGCGCCAATACCAGCGACGGCTTGAAAAGGACTACGCTGACCGCCTCGCCAGTGATCGCGACAGACGTTCGCGTGCGGCCCGAGATCTGCACGAAGCCTCGCGGGAGAGGACGGCGACGACGCTCGAACGGCGACGCCAACTGGCAGAGATGGGCCGTACCCCGTCTGAGATCGACGCGCTCGTACCCCTGCCCTCTGTTCGGAACCGAACCCCGGAGGAGCGGCGCAGACGGCGACAATCCCGCAAGGCGCTGAACGCCAAGGCATGCCCCGTACCGCGGGTGAAGCCTCCCAAGGGCAAGAATTCACGGCAGTCTCGATATGCCATTGCGCCCCCGTCGCATCTCGACGTTGCTGACGAGGAAGAGTACATGCACTTCCTGCAGCAAGAACGTGACCTCGGTCGTCCGCGACCTGATCCCACTTCTAGCAGCGCTATCGCCCGCTGGACGAAGGTGAAGGCGCCCAGAATGAGCCGACACACGTTCGCTTGCCGCGTGGCACCGTTGTCATGGACACCTGGAGCGAGGGCCCCCGCCCCCTCGTTGACGTTCCTCCGCCACCGACGATCCGTGAACTTGTTTCCGATGGGACCGCGGTCATCATGGCTCAGGCTCGTGACCCTCTTTGCCAGATGGTGTTCGCACTTCTTCGCGAGAAGGAGAACCTGGCGCGCTGTCACTCCCACTACACTGCTGGTGAACGTGACCCGGAGGTGCTTGGGAGCTGCATTCTCTGCAAGTCTGCACGCGATCGCTTCGCTCGTGAAGCTACTCAGTACACGATCGATGAGCAAGATACCGTACTGCGGTTGCCCTTGCTCCCCACTATGCGGCCTCAGATCGTTGTACCCCCAGAGTGGCGGGAGAAGATTGTTCACGCTTACCACGATGACTGGGCTCACCGTGGTGCCCCCATTGTTGCTCGGCGCATCGCCTCACGGTTTTGGTGGCCGGGCATGACGACTGCTGTCCATCGCTACGTGAAGACGTGCCGACACTGTCAGTTTGCCAAGGCTCACAAGAAGCCGAAGTCACAATTCACTGTGATCGAGTCTGAGCATCCTGGCGACTTGCGTCAAGCCGATCACTTCCCTATGGCGCCCTCTGAGAACGGTCGACTTCACCGTTTCACACTTGTGCACATTGACGTCGACGCTTTTACCAAGTACCCTGAGATTTTGATGCTGACGGAGGCTGATGGTCGTGCCTGTGAGTGGGCTGCACAAACTGTGTACGCGAATCACGGCCCTTGCAAGCGGTATCTCACGGATAACGCCAAGGTCTTCACGCCTACTAGTCTCTGGGGCAAATTCTGGACTCGCCAGGGTACTCGGTTGATTTACGCTCCCACGTCCCACCAGTCCACGAACGGCGGTGCTGAGCGGCTTGGTGGCATTTACAAGCGCTTGGTGTATGCTCTTTGCGATGAGAACGGGGAGGACAATTCCCATTGGCCTTTCTATCATTATCGCGTGCTCTTCGCTCTCCGGACCACGATTCACGCTGCCACTGGTTTTTCACCCGCCGCTCTGCACTTTGGACGAGAATTGATGTTGCCTGGCGATCTTCGTCTCGACCTCACCCTGCGCGAACCTCACGAAGATCCCGTTTCTCTCTACGATTACGCTTTGTCGGTCGCTCGAGCCGCCCGCGACCAAATCTCTGCCGTCCGAGAACACCGCAAACTTTACAACAAGAAGTTGCTTCGCTATGGCACTGGCCGTGAGCCGCATCGTGTTTTCAAGCCTGGTGACAAAGTGTTGTGCTGGATTATCAGCGCGAAGACCAGTAACGTCAAGCGCACTGGGCCTCGCAATGGTTGGACTGGCCCTTACACTGTCACTGAGGTTCACTCTCACGGTCTTTTGTACACTGTCCGAGGCGATGACACTTCACTGGTGTATCGCTCGCGCGAGGTTCTCATGCACGTTGATCTCATGATCGCTTTTCACGAGCGTCCTGCCAATGTTCTCGCTCCCCGCAAAGCCGGTCGCCCTCGCAAGGCCCCGTGCCTGTGCCGCCCGATCATGAGGTCCCCGTGCCTCCGCCACCTGCCGTTGATCCCGATTCACTTTCCGATGATGACACGACGGATGACGAGTCTTGAATCACAGCCCGTACTGCGGTTTACCGGATTCACTTCCGTTGTCGATGACGTGCCCTTCACTGGGATGTGGCTTGCGAGTTTCGGGAATTCTCTCTTGGCGCTGGGTCAGCGGCTGATCACTGCTGCCTGGTTTGCCCTCAACCAAATGCGCAGCTCTACATCTCTTCTGATCCAGCCGCGTGGAAGCGTCTGTGAGGACCTGGAGAGCTGTTGCCGATAGGGTTTCCTAGCCGTTAGTGCTTCGTTTGCACTTCGTTCGCAGTAGTACCGTGACTTGACCCGCGGCTTCTCGCGATTTCCTGAGTCACTGTACCCCTGTACGAAGATGCGACCCTAGCTACTTTTTCTGACTCTAGCTTGATACTTTCCGGTAGCCGTGTCCTAGGGTACACAGTAGTCTGTGATTAGCAGCTTTCTCTTGCAACGTGACAGCCTGCTCGCCTGCTGCTGGTACGCTACGGGAAGGTTGCTAAGGTCTACTGGGACGTATAAAACCTCCTAAAACAACATCTGGGGCTCCAATTTCCAGTAGTTCTTGAATACGGACCCAGGCTTTGATCGGCGGCCTTCGGTACCGCTACCATCGTCTTCAGCACCCTCGAAAACCCCCGGGGACGTGAAATCGCCACTTCTGAGTGAGTTGATGCTTCAATCAGGCATCATGAGCAGGTCGGGGTGGCATTTTAGAACTTGAAAACTGAGAAGTCCCCGAGAGGGTCCTACGAGTAAAATTCAAGAGACCGGTCCGGCCCAAAAACACTTCGGATCACCCTGTATCTTGGTGCAGTGACATAACTACATGTGATAATGATTCTGGTTCAAAGAGCGCCTGCTGGGGCCAGCCGGTCGCCCAGGAAGTCACTGGCTCACTGGACCTCATGAGCAATCTCTGCTGGGGAAGCGCGCGCCAGGGCCGCGTTGCATCCGCGCACGCTCTATTCATGCGCTCACCGAATCGCGCTACGGCGGCCCTGCGAGCCCTCGCGGTGCGGAGCCTTTGAAGCGAGATCAAATCGTCCAGCTGCAGCTGCTGGTGTATACACGGCAGGAGCAGGCGATATCCACAAGGAAGCGAGCGCCAGGGCCGCGATGCATCCACGCAAGCTCTTTCAAGGCTAGCATCGATGCGCGCTCGCGGCGGCCCGTCGCGCCCTCGCAGTTCGCAGCGGAATCGAATCGCCCACGTGCACTGGGCCAGGTGCCCCTGCTGGAGGAGGTGCGGCTGGCGGCGGGGGCGCGTGCCGCTGCCCGCACGCGCGCTCTGCGCGAGCTCTAGATGTGTATCGTGGTCCCAGACATCTCAACCCGCTTTTTTTTTTTCAGTAATCCCTAGTGTATTAGGGGACTGGTGCCCCAAGTTGACAAACAGCTAATGCTATCTGCCTACCCTAGGCCTAGGCCTACAAACACACGACAAGTCTAGCTTACCTCCCCCCTATTGGGTCTCCAGCTAGACTAACCCCGAGGGAATCTCCCTACTGCGAGCCCTACCCCCTAAGGCCACTCTTGCGGCCCTCGGTGGGGCCTCCCCCAGCGGCCGCGCGAGCGCGGCCATTGGGGGGGTGGGGTTGGGGGTGGGGAGCTGGGGCCGGAGAGTTTATTGGGGCAGGGCCCCGGAGGATTTATTGCGCACCGCCTCTGCGGTGCGAGCGCCGCCGGCGCGGGGCCCCGGGGAGGGGTTGGGGCCCCCATCCGGCGGCGGGTCCCGCCCTGCAGGCTGCCAGCGGCGTGGCAGCCTGCACCTGCGCGGGCGGGACCGGACCTGGCGCGGGCAGGCAGGCCACGCCCGAGGGGCCTGCTCTCCTCCAGGAGTGGGCCTCTCAAGCGCGAGCGTGGCGTCAGCCCGGCGCGCGCGGCAGGGAGTGCACACTTTGGGCTCAGGGTCTGTAGCCCAGCGGGGAGAGGCCGAAGATGAGGAGGGACTGGATGAGGTCGCCGCGGTGGAGCAGGGGTGGTACCTTGGGGGGCAGAGAAGGGGGTACGGGGCTCGGTGGAGGCGGCGGTGACGGCCCAGGGGGTGTAGGCAGAGGGGACATCGGTCTGGGGGCGGGAGTGCCTCGGGGTGGAGCTGGCGCGCGCGGGCGGAAAACTCGAATGGGGGCGGTGGTGCGGGGACCGAGGGCGGTGCCGGCGGTGGTGGGGGGCCGGCGGCGGGGGCGCGGGGCTGGCGGGGCGGGGCCGGTCTTGCGGTTCGACGGGTGACGGCGGTGTGGGGGGTCAGAGAGGTTCACCGAGGCGGGGGGTCCGGGGGGGGCGGTCCTGTGGATCAGGGGCTGGGACAGCCGGACCTGCACGTCGGGCTCCGCGGTCTCCACGTGCAAGAAGATTGTTGCGGGCGGAGGTGAAGCCGGCCGAGTCACGGAGGGCGGCCAGCTCACGCTCGCGGCGCGTGAGGCGGCGGGGTAGCGGGGCTGGGCTGCGGGGAGGGGAGGAGGCTGGGGGTGTGGGGGGGAGGGGCTGGGGGGAAGGGGGGGAGACGGGGCCGGGGGACGGTGGAGGGGCCGGTCGGGCGGGCGAGGGGAGGGGCCGGGGTGGCGGAGGGTCCGCTGGGGCGGGGCGGCGGGGAGTCCGGAGGGGAGGGGGCAGTTGCGAGTCGGGGCCGGGGAGAACGGGGAGAGACCGACCGCGGACCGGAAGTAGGATTGGAGGGGCGCATCGCCACGGTCGTCCCTCTGCCGCGGCCTTTGCCGCGGCCCTTACCGGGTCGAGCTGTGCCGGCACCTAGTCGGGAGGAAGGGCCTGTCGCCTCCGGTCGGCCTGTCGGAGGTGGGCGAGGCGAGGCGGGGGCGGGGCGGGGCGTGGGGGGGCGGGGGTCCGGGGCTCGCGGCGGCGGGGTGGAGCCGGAGCCGGAGGGGGCTGGGGCGGACCTCTGGGGCCGGGTCCGGGTGCTGGGGCCGTTGGCTTGTGGCTAGGATTCGGGTGAGGATGAGGCTGCGCCAGTGGGCGCAGCACCGGCTGCTGCCATCGAAGGGCGAGTTGGGGTCCGTGAGCGCGTCTTCTTGGCCCCGGACCAGGGCGTCTGCCAGGGCACAGACAATTACACCGCAGCTGAAGCGGTCCCGTTGTTCGGGGATGGGGTACCTGGTGGCCGATGCAAGCGGCCAGGCGGTGGGGTCGTCTGAGGGGAGGTTGCGTTCCCGGCGCTCGAGCTGGAGCCAGCGGAGAATCGGGGCCAGCTTCTCTCGAGCCGACTCTGCGTTTGGCAGGTTGTAGGCATCATAGAGTTCGGCTCGACGGTCACGTACGTGGATCGCAGCGAAGGTCCAGTGGCCCGGTGAGTGGATCGGGAAGAGCAGAACATCGAAGTCGAACGGGCTGACCCCGCGGGCTACCAGCTTGTTGTGAAGGCGCTGGGGGCCTCGGCCTGGCGCGGAGAGGTTAGGGTACTCAAGCGAGTCAAAGATTAGTGGACGGCGGGCCAGGGCAGGGAGTTGGGCGAGGAGGGCGAGGTAGAAGACAACGGTCTCGTCGTCTAACCAGGTCTCACCATTGAGCCGACTGAGAGATCTCCTTGTGACGTTGATGCTGCCCGAGGTACCGAGCAGCGGCGAGGAGATCTGTCGGAGTACTTCCTGCGCAGGCTTTAGCGGGCCGGGTCGGGTCTGTGCCCACGCTAGGCGGACCTCTTCGGACGGCGGCAGGGGGGGCCACGGGCTGGGCTGCGGGCGGGTCGGGGCCGCGGGCAAGGGTGAGTGCCGGGGCTCCGGCGGGTGAGGCGCTGGGGGGCTCAGGGGGGTGGAGGGTTAAGCTGGGGGGCTGAGCTCACGGGAGGGGCGTCCGATCGCGAGGTTGCTTTGAGGTTCGTGGGCGGGCTGTGCGGGCTGTCTGCGGCGACATTCATCAGGTCATGGGCGTCGGGCGGGGAGGGCGGGCAAGCTGGACGGTCTGTGCTCGACCGGCCTACTGCTGAGTGCGCATCGCGCGCTGGCGCTGCCGTCGGCTGGAGACGGGCGCGTTCCGGTACGCTTGGGGGTACCGGAATACTACTGACCAGCACTACGGGTGCGGGCTGCGGGTTCGGGTCCGGCTGAGGGCGTGTCTCCCGGGCGCGGCGGCTTCTTCGGCGGGCCGCGGGGTCTGTTGCTGGCGGGGGTCGGGGCGCCGTCAGAGTCCGACGCGTGAGGCCACAGCGGCGCTGCCAGGCTTGGACGTCCGAGTTTCGCGCCTGCCAAATCTCCTGGAGCCCCGTCACAAGTACATCAAAGATCCCGTTCGCGCATTTACGAGCAGCGGGGGCGCAAACATGAAGGTACTCGAGGGCCGGGACCAGACTGCGGGGGAGGAGCAGCCGGACGGACAGGCGGGGCGAGTCGTGCGAGAGGTCCGTGAAAAGGGCCTGTCCGTGAGTCAGCCAGCGGGAGGGGGAGCCGTAGAGACAGGCACGGAGGTGGGGGGGTACAGGCCCGGGTCGCGAGCGTTCGTGCACGGTCTGACGCCAGCGGCGTTCGTCAGCGAGGGCGAAGGCGGGAAATAGGTCGCGGAGGAACAGGCCGTCCGACTTCAGGCCGTCCGGGAGCTCGTACCTCGTTGCGGCCGACTTTAGTCTCTGCGTGGTGATCGTTGTGTGGAGGAGGTTGTAAATCTTGGATTGCATAGCGAGCCGGGCCGCTTGCGATGCCGAACAAAGGCCGAAGGCGTGGTCGTGGGTCTCGGGTTGACTCGCGCTGTGGAGCGCCGGCGGGGGGTCGCGGTCTGCGGTTGCGGCGGCTCCTGGGTCGCGCCTCGGTGCCCAGGGGGGTGCCGGGATGGGGCCGCCGGAGGCGTCGGCGACGCGAGCGCACCCAGGGCGTACGCACAGGCCTTGCGGGTTGATGTTGCCGTAGAGGTGTGGGGCATCGCGGGCACGGACAGGTAGGAGGGGCGCGAGTTCCATGCTGAATTTGGTGAGCTGCGCAAGGCGGGCATTGAACGGGGCTGACGCGTCGCGGGAGGCGCCTTGCTTACGGAATTCGCGCGCGAGCCGTGCCCGGTCGGCCGGGGCGCCGAGCCACGAGGATTCAAGCGACGTCAGCCGCACGAAGTTACGCATTTCGCAGACGGCGCGGACGTGGGCCCGGGGGTCGGACTCGACGCGGTACGCTCTGCTGGAGTCGTACCCCTCCAGGCTCCTGCGGGGGGGTGAGAAGAGGAGGACGAACTCGAACCCGCCGGGGGGAAAGAGGGGCTCACGCCGTGCTAGCCATGCACGTTTTGCGGCAGCCGAGACGGCGGGGTCGGATGCGACTGCGGGATCTGCCTGCCAGGTGGCGCTCTCGACGTCAGCCCAGGCATTGAGGCCGTGGCCATCGCTGCAGGCCTTGGAGAACGGGGCGCAGGGGTGCAGGGCGAGCGCCGCTGCGGCGAGGCGGTCGGCTCGGTGGTTATCCCGGTCGTACGCATCATTCAGTACCCTCTCCATGCGTTGGGCGATCGGGAGGCCGGCGAGGGCGGGAACGTGGGGCCCGAGAGCCGCGAGCGCGTCTCGACGGCGCTGGCGTTCCTCCCGGCGCGCCTTGCGGGTCTGACGTTCGATCTGGTGGAGAATGCGTCGAGTCTCGCGGCGGCGGAGGTGAGCAGTGCGCGCACGGATGTGCTCGGACAGGTAGTTATAAGCGCCCGAAAGCGGGTTCGGGCGCCCGGCGTACACCCCTTGTCCCTCGCCGAATTTGGCGATAAGCTCGGCGTCAGAGGGCTCGGGGGGGAGGTCGTCCGGGGCGGAGAGGTAGGACACGTACGATCCGGAGTCGTCCGCATCGCTGTCCGTCTCGGGCTCTGCCGGGGCGACAGGCGCAAGCCGGTCAGTGTACTCTTTCTGATGCGCCTTCACCTTCTGTACGCGGACCTCGGCGGGTGGCCTTCCGGCGGCGGCGGCGAGGGCTCTGCGGTGCTGATGGACTTCTGCAGCCGCTCGCAGATGGTGCGAGAAGTTGGTGCGAAGGCCGCTGCGGACCGTCGAGTCAGCGCGGTGCAGGACAGAGCGGCGGATGAGTGACATCGCCGTCGAGCTGTCTGTCTTAACTGTGCAGCCCTCGGGCGACTTTAAGAAGGCCGTGAGGACGGCGAGGAGCTCGCCTTTGTTGTTGTTGACAGTGCCCGGGCACGGGGCGACAAAGAAGTCGCTGCCGTCCGTGGGGATGGCTTCGGCGAGCTCCCGCAGGGCCGCCGCCTGTGGGGCGTCATCTTCTGCGCATGCATCGGCTTCACGCAGCAGCTGGTTTTTCAGCTGTATACCTTCGCTGCGGCGCTGGGCTTCCCGCTGCCGATCCGCTGGGGAGTGCGCCGCGTTCTGCTCGTGGTCCCGGGTCCAGACACCCGCGTAAGCCGTTAGCGCCGCCTCGGATCCGAACCCCGTTGTGCTGGCATCGGTCGCCGCCACTCTCGGGGCCGGGCAGCGGGGAGCTCCTCGCGGCGAAGCTCCTGGGCTACGAGGTTCCAGAACGGGTCGGCTAGGGGCTCCGGGTCGATGAGAAAGTGCTCGAGAGGCTGGCGATCCGGGTATACAGGCGGTGCGGTGCGCGGTGGCACTGTACCCGGGCGGCGTTGCTTGTAGCCCGACGGCGGCTGGGGCTGCGCGGAGGGATCCGCTTCGTAATCCCAATCGCGTTCCCACGGAGGAAGGAAGAGCGTCGTGCGGAACTCGGTCCACCACTCCTGACTCTCTAGCTTCACAACCGCGTACGGTTCGTGCTTCCGCGTGCGGGTCGCCGGGGTGATTAGCTCGAGGAGGCGGGCCGGGTGAATGTGGATGGAGTCCTCGGTCCACTGGCAGGCGCCTGACTCCGGCTCAGAGTGGTCGCAGCGCTGGCGCGCCGCCTTGGCTGTCGCATCGTCCGTCGTGTACCGCGCATCGCACTCATCTTTGAGCATCGTGCACTTGTAGAATCGGGCGGCGCCCTCCCCGTCGCCGTCGCGGATCGTGCGGTCGCGCCAGATCCAATGTTCCAGGCGGACGTACACGCGGAGGCGCCCATCGTCTTCATCGCGCTCCTCCCATTTGCTAACGATGCGCGTCAGGTAGCCCTGCGGGTGCCAGGCGAACTGTCCCTCCACGTACGGCGGGCTCATCAGGTTCGCTTCGAAAAGCGTCTGCTGGCGCCGCGCCCCCTGCTTGAGCACGTGCATGGGGAAGCGCAGGGAGCGTGGGAGCTTCCTCGGCGGGGCGGGCTCGCAGATTGCGCGGAGGAAGTCTGGGAACCACGACGGCGCCCGGCTGAGACGCTGGCGGACGCGGCCGCTGCCCCAGAGGCTCGCCCAGTCCAGAACGGTGCGCCCGTCCGGGCCCGTGATGTCCGCCGCCGTCAGCAGATCGTGTTCCCACAGGAACGGCGCGGCGCTGCGGAGGAGGGCTGGCGGTAGAAGCGTAGTGAGGACGAATCTTCGTTCGAGTCGAGGATGCGGGAGGGCCGGAGTCAGGTGCGACCTTCCCGAGTCGAGGATGTAGCCCTCCGCATTCATATTTCGGGCTATAGCGAGGGCTAGATGATCGCGCCGGAGGGCCGGGCCTGGATCTAGGTTCGGATAGCAGTACGGGGGAGAGGAAGGCATAGCTTTTCCTGCGCCGCGAACACGCGGTGGAGGAGATACGGGCGAAGCGTCGGGTGGTTCGCGCGGATTGTTTCGTCTAGGACGTGTATGGCGAGCTGCTCGTCTGCCAGGCGCTTCAGCCCATAGAATCCGCGGCTCCATATTAGGGCGTTGGGCGCCGAGCGGCGGAGGCGCGCCTGATGCTTGACTAGCGTCATCCACAGGGTATCTATCTGGGCGCACTGGCGCTCGGTGTACGCGACAACCTTGCAGGCGTACGTGATGCGCGGGATGAGTACGCTGTTCACAATGTACACTGCTTCCTTTGCGGTGAGCTTCTTTTTCTTGAGGATCGCGCAGGCGGTCTGCGCCATCGTGTAGACCGCTTCGAACTGATGCCTCCAATTTAGGTCCGCGGTAAACCAGACCCCCAGGAACTTGAAGGGCTTCGTCGGAGGCAGGACGTGGTGCGCACGCTCCTTAGCCCCAGGCGGGCCAAGGAGGGGCGGTTTGGGCTCGGGAGATACGTTGTTATAAGTGAACTCAGTCTTCTTCGCGTTCAGGGCGATATCGTGGATCCAGAAGAATTCCGATACCAGGTCCGCATGCAGTTGTACCCCCGCGCGGACGAGCTGATGAGCACGGTGTCGTCCGCGTAGGCCTGCCCTGGCGAGTCAACGTCGGGGAGGTGAGCCCGGAGGCGGTGAGCTGGCGGGGGGGCCGGGCGAGGTGCGATCCCGGGCCCCATGCGGTATGTTGTACCCTCCGCCGCGCTGACTTCGCGCAGGGCCGTAAGGAAGACATCGTAAAAGATGAGCCAGTGGATAGGCGATTCCGTACCCCCTGGGGAAGCCCGCACTCGACATCGAACGGTTCGGTGGGGCCGTACCCGGTGAGGACCGATGCCTTGCGCCGCGTCGTGAGCTGTTCGTACAGCTGAATGTACTTCTCAGGGATGCGGAGGCGGCGGAGGGCCATCGCCATGCTGGGCCAGCTCACGCTGTCGTAGGCTCGACGGATGTCAAGGAGGAGCAGGTAGATCGGTTTAGAGAACTGTTTCGCATCTTCAAGTAATGCGCGCATCATGTAGAGCGGCTCGTCCGTCGATTTACCACGTGTAAAGGCGTAGTTTGCGCCCTTCAGTAGTTCGTTCTTTCGGATGATCCTGGAGAGTCTATCCGTGAGAAGAGCTGTTACCAGTTTCAGGGCGCATTCTTGCAGTGTTATCGGTCTGACGTTGTCAGGGTGCCCGTCCCATTCCCCGCTCTTCGGGATCAGGCAGATATTTCCGTAGAGCAGAGGTTCAGGAACAGCTCCGAGCTCTAGAATCAGGTTGACCGTCACCAGTAGAAGCCGCCTGCAGGTTGGCGTTCTGTTTTCGGACTGGAGGGCCGAGGTGTCCAGGCCCGCTTTCTTCAGCTCTTCGAGCGTTTTCTTGGGGAGGACAGGGTCACTCCACAGCATCTTAATCATTTCATTCGAGAGGCCCGAGGGCCCTGCCGCCCCGTTTCTCAGCGAGCCAATGATTCTGCCCAGCTCCGTGTCCTCCGTGCGATTCAGTAGGCTATCGAATAGGGCTGCATCTATGTCGTCCCGCGGCGCGTGCAGTCGCTGCCAGAGGCGGGGGTCCCGGGCGCATTCGCTTAGCGGGAGACCTAGCGGGTCGAGGCGGGCCGTTAGGGGTGCTCTGCGCTTGGTCCAGGCGTGCATGTGCTGGCGGGCAAAGGGACAGACTTGCTCTTCGGAGTCATACACTTTGTATTCGAGCCCATCGAAGAACGAGAAAGATGTGATACCTCGGCGAGCCGGCGCTTCCAGGACCAGTCGGAGGTGCTGCGCGAGGTCAACTTTGAACAGACATCTCAACCCGCCCCGCCCCGCCGTCGCAGCCATGCCATCAAGAACCGCATGACATGCTTGATTGCACACGAGAGCGCATCTGCCTGTGGCGAGGCGGGCCACGAAGCGGAGGCTTGGCGGGACCTCCGCAATGCGGGCGAGCGGTGCGCGGTCTCGGAGGCGGCGAAAGATGCCATGGCGACTCGAGGCCTGCGAGAGGCGCGCGGGGCTGGATCCAGTTAGGCCGGGGCGCGCGAGCGCGGCGGAGCGGGGCCTCGACACGCACCGTTCCGAGATGCTCATGTTAGGCATGAGCCTCCTCCGCTGCGGCGTGGTTGGGCTGCGCTCCTCCGCTGCGGCGTGGCTGCGCTCGGATCAAGTCTCGCGCGGATCAAGTCCTCGCTGCGCGCCGGCTCGTCAGCAGCGCAAACGGGCTTAAGCTAGCACTATGAGCGTTAGAGAAGCGGTCTGGGGCCGCTCGCTTCATTCCGGAGTGGAGTGGAGACGACGGCCCCCATCAAATCGCCGCCCATAGAATACTAGCAGTGTCCGGAGGGCGAAAGTTGCGCAAACGCTCCGCATTGATAGGCGCTAGAGCGACAACACGACGGTTCCTTGTTGCGAGCGCTGACGAACCCTCGCTGGTGGCTGCAGCAGTCTGCTTCACTGCTGCGTCCTTCTTGCCGCCGGCTTTGGGGACCCACTTCCACTTCCCGTTGATCTTCACGTGCCCGCCGCCGCCGGAGCGCTGGCTGCCTCGCCGGCGGTCGCCGAACGTTTAGCCCGGTTCGAATCCGCCAAGTTCGGTTCTGGTTCCTCCCCCCCCCAGATAATGCCCGGAAAAGGCTGATATTTCGATAATTTCAAAAAAAAGCGAGCGTGCACAGGGGGTGTCGGGAGGGTCTCCCGACATGTTTGGCATGGTTTTTAAAAAGTTTCAAAAGTCGGCCGTTTTTGCCCCCCTAGTGGCCTCACACGCTGTGCAGCCGTGCACGTGCACGTGGCTGAATACATATCTATGCTCGCCGAAGGTCGCGCGCAATGCATATATACATACAGGACTACGCTAGTTTGATCAAAGCTGTCGATCATGAAACGCCGAAGCCTTGAAGTATTTCGCGCTCCGCTGAGCTGCGGCTGAGCATATTCTTCTACGTGGACAGCCCTTGAAGGTTGCCGCGCACGCTATGGAATGTATATCGCAACAGACATCGACACCGACCTCGCGGTCGCACGCGCGCGTGGCCTGGCGCCGGCGCGGGCCGGGCACTCAGTGACCGCGGCAGTGCGCAGTGCGCACGTGCACGTGGTACCTCGGCGTAAATTTGCAAATTTGGTCAAACTTGAAATCACGGATAGGACCGTGCCGATCGCCGGGCCGGCGCCGTGTGCCGCAGTGCGCGCGCGGCGACAATGCCGCGACCTGGATCATGGCTGGATGAACTGCACTCGCGCGCCCTCGAGCTCGGCCCCCGCGCCGCGGCGCGCCCTGCCGCAGTGCAGACTGTGCAGTGCAGATGCGCAGCTGCCAGGCTGGAGTCTCCAAGGCTGGGACTAGGCCGCCTACCGGTAGCTACCGCCGCCTACCGCCGGCCGGTAGCCCGGTCAGGGCGGGGCCCGGGGGGGCGAATTCGAAGGCGCCGAAGGACCACATGTACACGTACACTGCCAGGCTGTCACAGTGTCTCCGAAGTCGCCCGAGTCCCGAGTCCCGACTCCCGAGTCCCGACTCCCGATCGCGAATCCCGGCCCGGCCCGCCCGGGCCCCGGCGCGCGGCGGATCGATATCGGATCGTCACGGCGTACCGATTCGTACGTACGGTTCTATAGATCGAGGCCCGGGGGGTACACGCGCAGACCGTAGAAAATGATTCCGCCGTAGTACTTGGTACCCGCTAAGAGGGCCGCTCTGTTACGCAGTGCTCCGGAATGCGCAATAATGATTAGCGAGCAATAGCGACCGGGAGTCCGGGAGTCCGGGACTCGAACCGGTCGGGTCAGGTCGACGACGAGTCGACGTCGAATTGAAAACGGTGCTGGTACGGGTACAGTGCATTTTCAAGTGGCAAGTTAACGTTTCAACTTTCAAGTTGACGTTCACGTTCGAATTTTGCGAGCTCGAGCTCGACTCGGCCCCAGAGTCGGCGAGCTCGCGATCGAGCGATAGCGATCGCGATCGCGGGCCTTAAAGCTTCGCGGCGCGTCACACGGCGTTAACGTTCGGTATCGATACCGTAGTAATGATCATGATCATGATGCGCATGCATATGATCATGATGGCGCAGATTTAGATCTAAATTCGGCACGCTTAAAGCTTTAATTCACTCCAAATCAACTTGCAAAGGCTGCAAGGCTCATCATCGCGACCCGATTGCGAGTCGCCGGCGCTGCACAGCGCGCGCGCGGCAGTGCGCAATGCCAGCTATAGCTAGCCCCTCACCCCTCACCCTTGATCGTGAATCTTTAGCCCTGCCCTCCGCGGCCGAAGCTCTACTAGTAATCAATTGACGGCGCCCTCCTCGGCGCAGCGTTTTCTCACTTGTCGAGGCGCCACGTTTGTTTTGTCGAGGTGCCTCTCGCGCGCGAGCTTTCTGCAGCTGGCCGCGATCTGCAGCTGGCCATGGCCGCGACCCGGCCCTCTGCACACCCTGTTCACGAACCCCCCCCACTCGGACCATAAGCATCGATATCCCCCATGGCCACCCGCCCTTCCTCCGGCCCTATATGTACAGCTATGAATCGAAGTCAATCGAGTTGCCGCAGCGCAGCAATATTGGGTGCCAGCGCCAGCGCCGGCGCCGCAGTGCCCGGCGGCCGAAGCTTAAATTAAGCCGCGCCCCCGCGAATTCGAAGGGCTCCCGGCCCCCTCGGATCGCTGCGGAAGGCTACACAGTCCGGTGCGCAACCCGTCTATTTATAACTTTCTGGTCAACAGCTGGCCCCAATTGCAACCGGCTGGCCCCCGGCAGGCCCTGAGGCTATAGCTATAGCTAAGTATACCCGCGGCCGAGGCAAGCAGCTGCAGTTCTGAGGCCCCGGAGTTTCGAAGGTCCCCTGAGCTCGCTAAACTATAAACTATGATATATAAAGCTATATAACTATATAGCTAGCGCTAGCTTTTAAGGATCGGGACTAGTACTAGCCGCAGCACCCGCAGCACACTGCCGACAGCAGAGAGGAGTATGGCGCCGGCAGCGCTTGCTCCAACTTCGAATTCGGCTCCGGCGTGTTCAGATCAGGGCCCCCTGCGGCGGCCCATAGATATCGTGATCAGAGGCCTCGAGAGGCCTGGGTACAAGGCGAACCGTGCGGGATTCGAAGGAGAGGAGTTCGCTCGTCGAGGCTGAACGACTTGGGGAGCGGGGGCGGGACGAGAGGGGGCAGGGGCGCCGCGTACCCCCGCGGCGAGGCGTGCGGGGCGGGGGCGGGGGCGGAAGCGGGGCCCGGCGCCCGGGCCTGGGGAGATGCGGGGTCGGGCGGCCGGGCGGCCGGGCGGGGTCGGGGAGAGCCGAAAGGCTGTGCTGGCGGCTGGTGCTGGTGCTTGAGCTCGGAACTGACTCGAGGAGTCGTAGGGGAGGCCGGCCCCTGGGCGGGATCCGAGGGGGCGGGCGGAGAGGCGGCGCGGCTGAGTTCGGGGACCGGAGGGGAGAAGGCCGAGGGGAGCGGCGGGGTATAGAAGCTGGCGCTAGGGGTAAGGGGCGGTACTCTGGAGGGTAACGGGGGGCGGGCGGAACCGTCGATTCCGGGGGAGTGGGCGGGGTCATCGGCGAACCGCTCGCCCCGGCGCCGCGTGAAGAGGGTGAGCGGGGAGGGGGGCGAGGCCACGGGGGGGTACCCCATTGCAGTTTGCATGAGGGAGAGCCAGGAGCGGGCGGCGGCGGAGGAGTCCGTGTCCGGGGCCGTCGACTTGACTTCGGGCTCGCCGTACCGGCACCGAACCGCCACGTGCGAGCCTGAGGCAGGGCGAGGGAGCGAGTCAGGAGGGGTACAGGCAACATGTGGAGGGAGCTCGAGGGGGGTGAGCCGTCCTGCACACGTACCCGGGGAGAGGCGCAGGCGGCGCGCGTCGCAGGGTTCCCACTCGAATGAGTGGTCGAGCCGCCGCCGCACGAGCCGCCATTCCACCTCCGCGTCCGGCCCTTCGAGCTGAAGCTGGACGATACCCGTCCAGAGGGGGTACCGCTCGGCGTCCGTCCAGAGGGCGACGGCCCAGTGACTCTGGAAGGCGCCGAGCTCGGGGCGCGAGCCGCCGACGCAGAGCGTCTCCCCCACGTCTGATGAGCAGACTGCAGAGAAGTATACCGTCGCCAGCAGCGGGAACGGCGGCGATGCGACCGCCGGCGCCGGCGGCCCGCCCGGCGTCGCGGCGCTAGCTCCGACCATGGGCCCGGCGTTCTAGCCTGCGGGGACAGCCGAATCAGTGGGATCTCAGACGTACGAGGCAGGGCGCCGCGCTGGACCGCTGATCATGATCATGATCTCGGACTCGGGATCCAGCTAGGGTAGCTAGGCTTCGCAGCGGCAACGCACTGTGTCACCGATGTGATATGGCACCTCTCTGAATCATGCATGCGCGCGACGACGGCCGATCATGCCCGGAGGCGTCGCGCCCAATCGAGCGGTATCGTTCCTGGAAGGCGCGCTACTGGTTAGATTGCTTGAGCGTTCATTTAACGCGCTAGGCGCTCGGATTTCGCGTCGTATGCGCACCAGACCACACCAGTCTTCTGGCTGCCTCCTCGCCGGCCAGTACGAGTGTACCCAGCGTGTCCAGCCAATCTGAGCCAAACTTCACCCCAGCGCACCGGAAGCACGCATCGGCAGCGCGTGTACGCAGCTAAGCAATGAGGCCGGATGGGGGTCGAGGAGGCGGGCGGGGCGGAGGCCGGGGTCGCGGCGGAGGGCGTGGTCGCGGCGGCGGTCGAGGCGGACGCGGCGGAGGCCGGGGCGGGATCGAGCTTGATCGCTTCCTCTCCGTGCGCAGCCAGACCTTCAAGCCTCGAGGTGAGCTTGGCCGAGCGCGCCGGTCGGCACTGCGATCTTGACCGAGCGCCATGCAGCGAAGAAGAGAGTGCGCGTTGAGAAGCAGAAACGGAAAGCGGATTACAGGAAGCTGCTGAAGAGGATGGGGGAGAGCGGCGAGCTGGGCAACGTGTCCTCGGGCGCTTCGGAGCCAGAGAACGAGAACGCGAGCGAGCAGGTTCGCGTACGCGCTGAGCGCTAGAGGGAAAGTGCGCTAGATGCTCTCTGTGCCCGATCTTGCAGCTGCGTGGTCCTTTTCTGACCTCCGTGCGCGCTATCGGCAGGGCGGCAGCGACAAGGACGTCGAGATCGAGCGGCCCTCCGCAGACCGCGAAGCTGCCACCATCCACAGCAAGAAGAAAAGAGCATCGCACGCACCAGAAGGTGCGCTACTGCCCAGCGGCTGAGAACCCGAGCACCTCTGTTCTCCTAGCGATTGCTGCGGGGACGTGCAGCGGCGACACTCTTTGCGCTTTGTCTTCCCATAACACATGTACTAACTTGCGCACGGTGCAGGCAACGAGGCGAGCTCGAGTGCGCGGAGTGGGCCTGCTGCTTCCGCGCGTGGCGGACGCTCAGGCGCGTCGTCGAAGAAGATGCCGCAGCCCGCAAGCGGAGAGAGCAGCGGCTCGGGAGGAGAAAGCGATGGGCAAGGCGCCGGCCGCAGCAAAAGGAAAGGAAAAGGACACCCGCCTCGGCAGCACAAGCCCAATCCGTTCGAGAAGGAGGCGTCGAAATGGGAGGCGATCCGGCAAGCAAAGGAGGAGGAGATGAGGAGGCAGCAGGAGGATCGCGCGGCCCGGCAGCAGGAGCTGCAGCGGAAGGAGCGGGAGCGCCGGCGGCAAACAGGCAAACTGATGCAGCGGACCAGCAGCGGGCAGCCAGTTATGAAGCACATGATCAATAACCTTCTAGCTAAGATACAGAAGGGCTCTTAGCGTCACCGCCGAGGTAGATCTAGTGATCCTCTGTCGTGCGATGTCAAAATGAACGTTCCTGGCTTGTGGACTCCACCCATGCGGCGCCCTGCTCAATCCTGCCGTTCTTCCGGGTGCATTGCATGTCGATCTCGGGCAATGTGCATGCGCATGCGGTCTAGAGGTAGAGGAGGCCGGTTGCACGCTGGAGGAATGAGGGCCCTCCGCCTAAGGAAAACCATCCCCGCGGGCCCCAAAGGAAGAAAGGGCGAAGGCGCGAGGAGCGAAGATCCTGCGCGGGACTAAGAGGAGCCCATGGAGCCCCGGCCCCGATGCAGCACTCCTCGAAACGACCCCAGACAACTCCGCCAAGAGCGGTCGCGAAGGTCTCGCGGCGCCGCGTGCACGGCCTGCGGAGCGGTGGCACGGCAACGATGCAGATGCCAGGATGGAGACGAGTTGAAAGCGAAAGGAAAGCTGCCATAAAACAACACGCGTAAAAGCTGCCCGCACGATGCTGCTGCCGCGACAGCGGCGATCCTACCTAAATAGTTCTAATCTATGCCGACTCCGCAGGCGCGTCGAGCTCCAGAATCTTCTTCACGTACTTGTTGTCCGGGAGGCTGGAGATGCGGGTCGAGTTGCCGGACATGATCGAGTGGTAGAGAGACCACGCGCGGTCCGCCGCGACCTTAGCCTTCCGCTTCCAGGTCGCCTTCGCCGACGCGGTCTTCTGCCGGGACTTGTGCTTCTTGGGCACGGCCATGGTGATTGCCAGACCCTCGTTCTGGGGCGCGGGCGCCGCCGGGGCTGCGGAGCGCACAAAGAACGTCAACATCATGTTCAGGAAGGACAATGGCAACATCCGCGCCAGCGAGGCATGCGGCATGCGGGCGCTAGACAAAAAATCTTCCGACGGCTCGACGCACCAGCGATCAGGCTGTTCCCGAAAGCGCTGAAGTAGCCGAGGCCCGAGGACGAGGCCACGAACTCCGTCCGGAGCGGGGCAGCGCTGCAGAAGGCCATTGCTAGATTCTCCTCCACGGGCGAACAGTATCCCCTCCCGGCTCGCCCCCCATTGACTCGCCCCCCACCCTCACTGCCGGGTACACCACCCATGCCGCCGGCGGTCCAAGCGGGCCCTGCGCCCTTCCCGGCGCCTGCGGCCCTATCTCCTCAGCGCGAAAGCGAACGCGCGCCGTTGCGAGTCGGCTCCCCGCCCTCAGAGCAGGGCGCGCCCGTTGCAGCTGGCGGGGATCAGGAGGAGACGCTTGATGAGATCGAAAAGGAACCTCTCGATGCGTTCCTCTCTCGCATCGGCACCAGCCACGACGGCCTCTCAACGCAGGAGGCTCAGCACCGGCTCGAAACCCACGGCGCGTCCGCGGCCGCTCCGCGTGCGCTTGCGCGTATGCGCTGAGCATGATCTGCGTGCAGGACCGAACGAGCTCGAGGAGGTCACGGAGAACCCGTTCCTAAAGTTGTGAGCGCGCCGCCGGCGCGCTCGGCGCGGCCGCCAGCGCGCTTGCAGTTGCGCTGCCTCTGATCTCGGTTCCGCCTCATTGCAGCCTCTCCTTTTACTGTTGCGTGTACCTGCGCGGCGGCTCCCGCCAGCGCGACCTTTCCAATCGCTTGCCTGTTTCCTTTCAATCACGGGTCGCGCAGTCAACCCCCTCTCGTGGGTCATGGAGATTGCAGTGAGTCCTTCGCGTGCGCTCCGGGGGCGCCGAGCGCCTGACTCTTCGGCGCGTGCGTTTCTCGCAGGCCATTCTAGCAGCCGTCACGCGCCAATGGTGCGCTCCGCATTCGAGTTCCCAGATTCCTAGCTTATTTTAGATGTACGTGTTCCGCAAACTTCGATCTCCCCGCGCGCAGGCTTGACCTTGGGCTGATCCTCGGCCTTCTGACCGTGCGCCCGCGGATCAAATTTGAACCGGACCCCGCCCGCCTCCCGCTTCTGAGCCCAACCCGCCCCCTCGCAGGTGAACGCGTCGGTAGCTACGGCCGGACCCTTCCCGACGCGTCGGAAGGAAGACGAGGACGCCTGCGCCGCAGATCAGTTTCTTCGAGGAGCGCAACGCGGGCCAGGCGATTGCGGCGCTCAAGAGCAACCTGTCGCCCTCCGCAAACGTAAAGCGGGACGGATCCTGGAGGGACGTCGACGCACGCCTCCTGGTGCTTCCGATTCGGATCCCGCCCCGTACCCCCCCGCCCCGACCCGCCCCGTACCCCCCCGCTGACGCCCGGCCGCCGCCTTCAGGTGCCGGGCGACGTCCTGCACCTGCACGCAGGCGCCGATCCCGAATTCCACCCCCCCCTCCTTCCCGCCCGGTACCCCCCTCACTCACTCGCGATCGATACCGGCAGGGGATATTATCCCGGCGGACGCGCGCATCATCGCCGGGACGGAGCTGAAATGCGACCAGAGCGCCCTCACCGGCGAGAGCGTGCGCCCGCCCTTAATCTTCCCGCCCCTTGTTTCAGCGGGCGCCCTTCCCGCACCCCATCCCGCACCGCACCGCACCGCCCCGCCCCGCCCCGCCCCTTGTCTGTTTCGGACTCCCGTCCGGTCCCGTCCCGCCCCTCCCTATCTATCTATCTTCCATCCCGCCCCGCCCGCCCCTTGTTTCAGGGGGGCGCGCCGCAGCTCCCGTCCCGTCCCGTCCGGCCCGCCCCTCCCTATCTATCTATCTTCCATCCTTATATCTATCTATCTATCTATCTATCTGTCTGTCTATCTATCTTCCATCCCGCCCCGCCCGCCCCTTGTTTCAGGGGGCGCGCCGCAGCTCCCCGTGGACCTGCACGTCGGCCGGCGCCTCCTCTCCGGGGCCGTCGTCAAGCAGGGTACCCCCCCTACCCTCTGCCCCCCCCACCTCCCTTTGCTTATCCTTGCGCAGGGGAGGCCGAAGCGGCTGTCTACGCAACGGCTCGCCCGCCCTCGCCCTCGCCCCCGCCCTCGCCCCGCCCTCGGCGCCGCTCACCGGTACCCCCGCACTGCACTGCAGGGCCCGGATACGTTCCTGGGGCGGGCGGCGACGCTGGTGCAGGAGGGCGGGAACGAGGGCCACATCCAGCACGTCGTCAACCAGATCGGCTGGTCCGCCCGCCGCGCCCGCCCCGCCCTCGGCTTAAGTTCAGCTTAGAGATCGCCTAGAGATAGCCTAGATAGATAGATAAAGGACACCCGGAGGCTTAAGCTTCGCGCGGAGAAATTAGCCTAGAGATAGCCAGATCGGCTGGTCCGCCCGCCCTCGGCTTAAGGCTTCGCGCGGAGAGATAGCCTAGAGATAGCCTAGGTAGATAAAGGACACCCGGTGCAAGCAAGGCGCGCGTGCCGGGCACAGCCTAGCCTCAACTCTACCGCCACACCTAAGCAAGCAAGCCACCTTCAGCAAGCCACCTTAGGCTATCTCTTCGCCCTCCTCTGCTCAGCTTCTTCTCCTCTGCTTCTACTGTCGCACCTAAGCAGGCCACCTTAGGCAATATCTCTTCGCCCGCGCCCGCCCGCCCGCCCGCCCGCCCGCCCCGCCCCGCCCCCAGCTCAGCTTCTTCCCCTCTGCTCTGCTCTGCTCAGGCTATCCACCTTAAGGCTATCAAGTCACCTTAGGCTATCTCTTCGCCCGCGCCCGCCCCGCCCCGCCCCGCCCCGCCCCGCCCCGCCCGCCCCGCCCGCCCGCCCCAGCTCAGCTCCTTCCCCTCTGCTCTGCTCAGGTTAAGCAGGCTCGCACCTAAGCGGGCCACCTTAGGCAATATCTCTTCGCCCGCGCCCGCCCCGCCCCGCCCGCCCGCCCCGCCCCGCCCCGCCCTCCTCTGCTCAGCTTCTTCCCCTCCGCTCTGCTTAGGTTCTGCATCGGCTTCATCGCGGTCTTCCTCGTCGCGGAGGCGATCGTCCTGTACACCGCGTACCGCGACTCGCGCCCCTGGGACAAGAACCTCAACCAGGCGCTCCCCGCCCCGCCCCCGCGATCATAGATTCTCCCCGCGATCATAGAATCTAGAACATGAACCAGGCCCCCGCCCGCTCGCTTGCTCCTTGCCCGCCCGCCCGCCCGATCATAGATTAATGGTGCCTGCTTAATGGATGATTCTCTAAGAGATTCTCTAAGAAAGAGTCTAAAATATAGAATAATCTGGATCCGAGAGATCCGACCCGGCCCCGCCCCGGCCTTCCTCGCGCCCGCGAGCTGAGCCGGCCGGGCACGCGCGCAGCTGTACATCCTGCTCGTGGGCGGGATCCCCATCGCGATGCCGACCGTCCTGAGGCGCGCCGCCCGCCGCGCCGCGCCGCACCTCTCTTTCGCGGACGCCGGCGACGCTGCCTAGCCGCCCGCCCGGCCGCCCGGTCGCCGCTTCCACTGCGCTGAGCTTCCCCCGCCGCTAGCGACCCTGCTTAGCCTCCTCCGCGAGGGCCGCACGCCCTCGGCTTAGCTCCCACTCTCTTTCTTCCTCTGCTCCTCTGCTTAGCTCGGCGGTCTCGTTCTCTGCTTAGCTCAGCTTGGCTGGGCCGCCCGCCCGTTCGCCCGCCCGTTCGCCCGCCCGTTCGCCCGCCCGTTCGCCCGCCCGTTCGCCCGCCCGTTCGCCCGCCCGTTCGCCCGCCCGTTCGCCCGCCCGTTCGCCCGCCCGTTCGCCCGCCCGTTCGCCCGCCCGTTCGCCCGCCCGTTCGCCCGCCCGTTCGCCCGGCCTGACGACCGTTCCTCCGCTGCTTGGCTTCGCTCTGCTTTTAGATTGGCTCGGGCGCCCGTTCCCGACGACCGCTCCCTTCCTCCTCCTCCTCCTCCTCCTCCTCCTAACTTCGACCGTTCCTCCTCCCTCCTCCGTTCGCCCGTTCGCCCGCCCGGCCTGACGACCGTTCCCCCGCAGCGTGACGATGGCGATCGGGGCGGTGGAGCTGGCTCGGGAGCGGGCGATCGTCTCCCGCCTCACGGCCGTCGAGGAGATGGCCGGCATGGACGTCCTCTGCTCCGGTTCGAATCCGAGGCCGCCCGGATTACAATTCGAACAGAATTTGATCCGAGGCCGCTTAGCTGTGATAGGATCCGCCCGGTCCAAATTTGATCCTAGGCAGCTAACAATAAGATCCGCCCGGTCCAAATTAGATCCTAGGCGAGGCCGGCCGCTAATGAACTGATCTGACCTGCTCCTGCTCCACTCCTAATTCGATCCCAATTTGATCTGGCCCGGCCCGAACCGGAATCCGCAGACAAGACGGGAACGCTTACCAAGAACGAGGCGCGCGCGCCGCCCCGAGCGGCCCCCGTGTCCGGCCGGCGGCCTGATTGACCCCGCCCGCCCGCTCGCCCGCTCGCTCGCCCGCTCGCACAGCTCTCGGTCGGCGACGCGCACGCCCTCCCGGGCTTCACGGCGGTGCGAGGCCTCCCCCTCCTCCCGCCCCCCGCCCTCCTCCCCGCCCCGCCCCGCCCGCCCCGCCCCTCCTCCCGCCCGCCCGCCCCGCCCCGCCCCTCCTCCCGCCCCGCTTTGCGCCGCGCACGGGGGGGAGCGCTCCCGGACGCCCCCCTCCAGCCTCTAGATCATAATGGATTTGATCATAGATTCTCTAAGAGAGAGTCTTAAAGTCTCTAAGAGTCTAGATCATACATTTCAAGTGCCCCGTCCCTCCTGATGGGGCCAGCCCGCCCCGCCCCCCCCCCCCCCCCCCTCCCCGCCCCCCCCCCTCCTCTCTCCTGATATGACGAGGCCCTGCCCCACCCCCGCCCACCCGGCCCCCCCGGCCCCGCCCCGCTCCCCCGGCCCCCCCGGCCCCGCGAGGCCCCGCGCAGGGGGCGCTGCATCTAAAATCATAAGAGCCTCTAGATCATGATGGAGAGTCTGTCAGAGAGAGTCTCAAAGTCTCTAAGAGTCTCATAGAGGCCGTGCGCAGGGGGGACTGCTGCTGGACGCGGCGCTCGCGTGCGGGCCCAACCCGCAGGAGCCCATCGACCGGACCCTCTCCGCCTGGCGCGCCCCGCCCCCGCCCCGCCTTTCCTTAGATCGGACCGCCTTTCGGCCTTTCGGATTCCGCTGTCTTTACGGCCCCCGCCTTTCGGCCCCGCCCTTCCTTAGCTCGATCGGCCCCGGCTGCTCAGCCTTCTTCTGTTAGCTCTCGCCGCCTTTCTTACTTAGCCTGGCCCTCCGCGCCTGGCACCGCCACTGCTCGCTCGCTCGACCCCGTCCACTGGACTTGGCCTTCGGTTATCTTTCTTAGCTCTCCCTCCGCCTTTCTTAGCTACTGGGCTCGGCTGACCTTGCGGCCCGCCCGCGGCCCCGCAGCGCCCAAGTGGACCAGCAGCGCCGCGCCGCGCACCAGCTCCTGGGGTACGCGTTTTCCCCTGCCCCGCCCACGGCCCCGCCCACGGCTCGGGCCCCGCGGCAGGTTCGTCCCCTTCGACCCCGTCGGAAAGAAGACCGTGGCAACCCTGGCGCGCCCGTACCCCCCCCCCGCTTCTCCCCCCTCTCCCTCCCTCCATCGCCCACCCGCGCTGACGGGCGGCGGTGGCTGCAGCGGAGTCCCGAGGGCGGGACCTTCCGAACGGCGAAGGGGGCGCCTCAGGTGGTGCGCGGGCGGCCCGCCGCGCTGATAGGTCCCGCCTCGCCCCGCCACCCCCCAAAAAATGCTTTCCCTTCTGAGGGTTTTAAGCTTCCGGGCGCGCCCCCGCCCCCGCCCCGCCCCCCGTACCCCCCGCCCCGTCGGGCTAAGCTCTTAAGGCCCCCTGAGCGACCTCCCCGGCGCCCTCCCGCGGCCCGGTCGGGCGGGGTACCCGCGCGAAGCGATCGTTCCGGTACCCCGCCCCCCTCGCCCCGCCCCGCCCCGCCCCGACGATGAGCCCGCCCGCCTTCCCGCTCGTGTCCGCTGACCTCCTCCCCCCCTCGCGCTGGGCGCCCCGCCGCCCCGCGGATAGGCCGGGCCGCTCGCCAGAGCCGCCCGCCGGCTCCACGCCCCGCGCGCCTCTCTACCTTCCCCGTACCCCTCGCCTCCCCCCGCCCCGCCCCGCCCGCCCCGCCCCGTTGGGCCTAGCGCTAGGGCCCGAAGGACGTCCCCTGCCGGCCGGGCGCGCCGCCCTGCGGGACCTCCCCACCGCCCTCCCCTCGCCCGGCCGGGCTCGATGCGTTCGTTCCGGTACCCCCCCGCAGATCCTGGAGATGTCGGACAACAAGGACGCGGTGAAGCAAGAGGTGAAGGCCTAGAGGGCCCGGGTCCGGCGCCCCGGCGCCTCCTCCTCATTCGCCCCGCCCCCAGATCGAGGCGACGGTCGGCACGTTCGCGAGCCAGGTGCCGCCGGCCGGCGCCCTCCTTCCGACCCCCCCGCGCGCCTCGAATCCAACCCGCCCCCCCTCTCGCAGGGCCTCCGGGCGATCGGAGTCGCTCGCTCCGAGTCCGCGGAGGGTACGTGCGCGTGCCCCCGGGACCCGGCCCCGGGCCCTTTGACCTCTTCGCCGCGCGCGACGGGGCGGGCAGGGCAGATAGACGACGGCCTAACACGAGGCGGGGCGGGCTCGCGCGGGCTCGCGGCCGACCCCGGGGCCTAACACGAGGCGGGGCGGGCCCCCGATAGACGCCGGGCGCTCTAGTGTCCCTCGGCGGGCAGGCCAGGGGCGCCTGATAGACGCTGTAGCTAACCCTCGGCGGCCGCGCGGGGCAGGGGCGGGCGGGTGGGCGATGGAGGGCCTGATCCCGCTGCTGGACCCGCCCCGCGACGACTCGCGCTCCACCATCGAGCGCGCCATCGAGCTTGCGCGCCCCGCCCCGCCCCGCCCCGCCCCGCCCCGCCCCGCCCCGCCCCGCCCCAAAAGCCTTCTAAGCACGCTTTCCCTTCGGAGGCTTTTAAACTTCCAAGGGCCCGCCCCGCCCCGGCCCGCCCCGCCACGCTCCTAGGTCATAAGTCTCTTTTAAGGTCATAGGAGTCTCCCTCCGCCCCGCCCCGCCCCGTCTTTCCCTCCATCCTTTCCCCACCTCAGCTCGCACGCCCCGCCCCGCCCCGCCCGCCCCTCTCTGCGAGATCTCGGGGCGCCTCCCCCTGATCCGGGCGGCGCAGGGCGTGCGGGTGAAGATGCTGACGGGCGACCAGCTCGCCATCGCCAAGGCCCGCCCCGCCCCGCCCCGCCCCGCCCCTAAGATTCCTAAGGCTCCTGGGGCTCCTCCCTAAGATACCTCTGAGGCTTTAAGGCGTCCCGCCCCGCCCCGCCCTCCACGGCCAAACTAAGGCTCCCCCGCCCCCGCCCCCGCCCGCTAAGGCTCTCATCTCTAATCTGTCTCCAAGCAGGAGACGGCGCGGCGGCTGGGGATGGGCCACGAGATCTACCTGGCCTCCGTCCTCTCCGCCGAGAAGGAGGGGCCGGCCCAGGGCCAGGGCCAGGGCCAGGGCCCGGGCGCCCGCCCTGTGGCCTCCCGCCAGGTCCGGGCACCACCGCAGTACCCCCCGAGCTAGGCCCCCGCCCGCCAGTTGAGCGAGGGCGCCGCCCGGCGCGGCGGCGGTGCACGCGCGCAGGAGGAGGCCCTGGTTGAGGAGGCGGACGGCTTCGCCCAGGTGACTGGCGCCGGCCCCTCCCCTGACCGGCTGGCTGACGCTGTCGTCGACCCCCCCCCCCCCCTTCCCCCCCCCTTCCCCCCCGCCCCCCCCCGCCCCCGCCCCCGCCCCCGCCCCCGCCCCGCTCGCTCGCAGGTCTTCCCAGGTCTTTCTCTTCCCTGCTCGGCGCCGCGCCGGCTCCGCCCGCCCGCCCGCCCGCCCGCCCGCCCGCCGCCCGCGCCTGACCCGCCGCAGAGCACAAGCACCGGATCGTGTCCCTCCTGCAGGCCCTCGCCCACCGGTGGGCCCGCCCCCGCGCGCCCGCCATCCCCCGCCAAGCACTGATCGCCCGGCAGGGTGGGGATGACGGGGGACGGCGTGAACGACGCCCCCGCGCTGCGCAAGGCGGACATCGGCATCGCCGTCTCCGGCGCCACCGACGCGGCCCGCTCGGGTGCGCCGGCGAGCGGCCCGCCCAAGTAGACCGGACGGCCCGAGCGGCTCGCGCCCCGCGCCGGCGCCGCGTAAGCCGCCTGCGCCGTTGACCGCGAGGGGCGACGCCTAAGCTGCCCGAGCGGGCGGGCCGCGAGGGCCGCCGCGGCCTCCGCCGGCGCGGGCCGAGCCCCGCCCGTCGCCCTGGGCCCGCTCGTCGACCCGCCCGCCGCTCGCTTAGACGGGCGTGACGGGCCGCCGCCCTGCGAGCGGGCGAGCGGCCCGAGCGGCTCGGGCCCCGGGGCGGCGCCTACGCCTGCGCCGTCGCCCGCTTAGATGACGCCCCTGAGGGCCGCCGCGCGAAGGCCCTAAGCGGGCGAGCGGCCCGAGCGCTTAGATGACGCCCGCGAGGGCCGCCGCGCTAAAGCCCGCGGCCCGCCCTGCGTGCGCAGCGGCGGACATCGTTCTGACGTCGCCGGGGCTCTCGGTCATCATCTCCGCCATCATCGGCGCCCGCCGCATCTTCCACCGGTCCGTGTCAGCGCGCGCTGCGCGCTCTCCGGGACGGCTAGAAGGGACACCGCCCGCCTCTATCGCCTATGGCGCCCGCCGCATCGTCCACCGGTGACCACCGACCCCGCCCCGCCTAGCTCCTAGTTCCCTCGCCTAGCTCCCCCGCCTCTATCCTACGGCGCCCGCCGCATCTTCCACCGGTCGGCCCTCCCTCGTTCCCGGGCCCCCGCCTGCCTTTTTCTTCCTTCCCCCTCTGCTTCTGATCCTCCTTCCGACCCGCAGAATGGAGAACTACAGGCGAGCCCCCCACCCCGCCCCGCCCTCCATACCCCCCTGACCCCCTCTTCGCAGCTCCTACTCCATCGCAGTGACCATCCGCGTGCGTTCGCCTGTACCCCCTTAACCTCGCTCCCCCCCCCCACCCGGCCCGCCAGATGGTTCTCTCCTTCTCGATCATCATCTTCGCGTGGAACTTCCCGTTCCCGTACCCCCCTCCCCTCGCCTCTATCCCTCTCTTCCTCTCCCCCTCTTCTGTCCCGACAGGCGGGCCGGCCCGCCGCACGCGCAGGCCCATCACGGTCGTCATCCTGGCGTTCCTGAAGTGCGCGTACCCGTTCGGGCCCCTCGGGCCGGCCGCTCGCGCCCCGCCCTCGCTCACGTGTACGCGCCTGCTCGCCCCCCCAGCGACGGGACGATCATGACGATCAGCAAGGACCGCGTCAAGTGAGCGCTTCCTCTCATCGCCGAGCGGCCGCGGCTGCGGCCGCGTCGCTCACCGCGCTCACTCCGCCCGACCTCACCGCACCGCCCAGGCCCAGCCCGGCCCCCGTCAACTGGCACCTGGTCCGCCCACCCCGCCCGCCTCCTCCGCCTCGCGCCCTCCCGCCCTCACCCGCGCGCGCCGCAGGCGTACCTGTTCGTCGTGGGGCTGGCGATGGGCAGCTACCTCGCCGCCTCCACCATCGTCTTCTTCGCCACGGCGAGCGCACCGCCCGGCCCCGCCCCAGAAGGCCCCCTTTTCCTTCCGGGGCCTTTAAGCTTCCAGCCTCCGACCCGCCAAGAGATTGGAGAGACCCTTCCCCAGCTGCTGGACTCACCAGCGTCGCGCTCGGGCAGGTGCGGACGTCTGGGTGGTGGCAGTCGCACATCGGCCTCAAGCCCCTCACCGACGAGGAGACCGTCGGGCTCGCCCCCGCCCCCGCCCCCGCCCCACCAGAAGAAGCCGCCGGGCGCCGATGCGGATGCTGACCGATGCCCGCAGCCTCATCTACCTTCAGATCTCCATCACGAATCAGGTGCGCGGGCGCGAGAGGGATTGCTTCCTCGCTCGCTGGCTCGAACTGACGTCGTCGCCCCCCCCCCCCCCCCCCCCCACCCCACCCACCCACCCACCCCTTCCCCCGCAGGCGCTGATCTTCGTGACGCGGTCGGCCTCCTTCTCGTGGACGGAGCGCCCGGGGACCCTCCTCATCCTCGCCTTCGTCTTCGCCCAGGCCCGCCCCGCCCCGCCCCGCGCCCTACCGCCCCGCCCGACCCGCCCCGGCCCGCCCTGCCTCGAGCTCCTCCGCTAGCTCGCCTCCCCCTCCCCCACCCCCTCCTACCTCTATTCTCCTCCCGCCAGGACCCGCCCCGGCCCCGCCCCGCCCCAGTTTATGGCTGGCTGACAGCGCTGGCTGACAGTGTATGGGCTAGCTAGCTCGCCCGCCGCGGCCCCGCCCCGCCCCGCCCCGCCCCGACCCGCCCCGCTCTGCCCCCATGCGCTAGAGTCTGGCCGGGCTGAGCGCTTGGCTGGCTGGCTTAGCTTCGCGTCTCCGCCCTCCCCCGCCGCGCCGAGAGCTGACGCCATCCGCCCCGCCACCTCCTCTTGACGGCGGCCTCCCTGCCCTCGGGCCGGGGGCCGTCCTCCCTCTCCGTCTTCGCGCCGATGGCTGACGCGACCCCGCCCCGCCCTGCTCCCTCTCAGACGGCGGCCTCGTTCATCGGTGTGTACGGCCTCAACTGCTTCGACGGCTTCTGCGGCTGCGGCTACTCCTGGGGTACGCGAACTCATGTGGCCTAGCGGCTCAGCCTAGCGCCTCGGCCTACCCCGCGCGCCCGCGCCCACCTGAGAACGGGGACTTACGCCACGCCCGGCCTGGCCCGGCCCTCGGGAGAGGGACCTAGACACTCGGCCCTGCCTCGCTTTCTATGTATCTTGCCCCGCCTCGTTCCTCATGGGAACTGATTCGCGTCTCCGCCCGCCCGCCCCGCAGCGATCGCGGTGTGGATCTGGTGTGTGGTCTGGTGCGTGTGCACACGCGCGCGGCCCCCGTAGCCGCCCCCCGCCCCGCCCCGCCCCGCCCCGCCTGGCCGAGGCGGGCCCTGTCCCGCGGGCCGGGCTTAGGCGGGCCCCGCGGCAGGTACGTCCCGCTCGACTTCATCAAGCTCGCCGTCAAGTGCGCTTCTTCCCCCCCCCCCCCCCCCCCCCCCCCCTTCTGTGATTTCCTCCTGCCCTCCCCTCCCCCTTCCCTCCCTTCCCCTCCCTCCCTCTGGGTTCCGTGGATTTGAGCGCGTTTTGCCGGGCTGACCTGAGCGCCCCCCCCCCCCCCCCCCCCCCCCCCCCCCCCCTCGGCCCTGCCTGCCTGCCTACGCCCCCGCTCAGGTATCTGATGACCGGGGAGCGACCCGAGTTCCCCCGCTTCTGGCGCATGAAGGCCCCGCCCCGGCCCCGGCCCGGCCCCGGCCCGCCCGCCCCGCGGCCCCGGCGCCCCCGACCGCCCCGCCTGCCCCGCCGGCGGCGCCCCGGCCCTCGCTCGCGGCCCCGCGCCGCCGTCCTTCAGGTCATCCCCGTACCCCCATCGACGCCGCCCGCCTCTGGGCCCTCGACGTGCGCGCCGCGTACCCCCGCCCTCCCCTCCCCACCCGCCTCGTCTGAGGGGTACGGCAGTACGGGCCGGAGGGGGCGCGGCGGCCCTCGCTCTCGATTCTGCGGCCACGGCGGCCCTCCATCTCTTCCGCCCGCACCTCGGTCGAGGCCCGCCGTACCCCGGCGGCCCCGGCTCCCTCCCCCCTGCCTCGGGTCTCGCCTGTACCCGGCGGCCCCGGCCGCTTCACGCCTCTGGCACCAGCGCCGCCGCCGGCCCTCGAGACGGTGCAGGAGGGCGTACCCGTCGCGCCGCGGCCCGGCCGGCGGCCTTCCCTCGCGGGCGCCAGCGCCGCGCCCGGGGCGAGGGTCCCTCTATCCGGCGGCCCTCTTTTCAGGCCCCGGCCCTCCGGCGGGCCCGGCGCCGGCGGCCGCCGCCGCTCCCTCACAAAGTACACGCAGCCGGGGTACGTCCCGGGCGCCCCGTGGGGGTACCGGCGCCTCCGGCTCCTCCGCTGGCCCGTCCCGGTTCGGTCCCCACGGCGAGCTAGCGCTCGAGCCCCCGCCGGCCGCCGCCCCGCCGCCCCCGCCGCCGCCGCCGTCCCCGGCCCCGGCCACAGTGTCCGCCGGGCCCCGGCCCCGCGCCGCCGCCGCCGCCGCCGCCCGGTCCGCCGGCTCGGGCCCAGGAATGGCCGGCGGATTGGATCCAGCGCCGGCCCGAGCCGACCCCCACTCCGGCCGCCGTTCCGCCCCGACTCCGGCCCCGGCCACGGTGTCCGGCCCGTCGATCCGGGGGCAGGGCGAGCCAGGCCGGAGCTCGAGCCGGCGCCGCTCCGGCCCGCCGCCCCCCGCGGCGACCGCGGCGGGATTCGAGCCCGAGGCCGGCGCCGGCGAGCCAGTTTGATCGCCTGCTAGCTGCATATACAGGTCAGCCCACCCGTTCCGGCGGTACCCCAGTGACGCATCTTCAAATGGTCCGGCGGCCATGTCAGTCCTTGGCGTGCTTGGAATGCATGCACAGTGATACTCGACTTTTCGGACCTTTAACTTGCGCTAATTGCAGTCGACTTTTTCAATATGTAAATACCGTAGTACGGCGTTGCATGTGCACTGAGAAATAATTGGATTCATGGCAAAGAGATATTAGAAGCAAACGGACTCGGGATCCTGACTCCTGAGAGATCCAGAGCACATGCATATGTACTTTTGGGGGGCTAGCGCTTGCCCCCCTCAGGGCCTGCTTGTGTACTTTTACTATCGGCAACTCATCCACACTAATTTCATTCTGCAGCCGCAGCCCGCCGAATTCGAGTTCGCTTCCGAAATTCTCACATCACACAAGCGCCGCCAGCGACGTCGACCTAGGCCTGTGACGCACTGCGGCATTGCGCACGTGCACGCGTGCACAGCGCTGCTCTAATTAATATAAGTAGATTCCTGGCAGCATCTATACGGTACCGGTCTGGGTGCTTCGCGATCGCGATCGCTCGCGATCGCGAGCTTCTAGAAAGCTCGAGCTCGCGATTGCAAAGGTCGGCTGAACTCGCGATCGGAAGCATGCGCATGCATATGATGATCACTCGCCGAGTCGGTGAAGTTTGCTTTGAAGGTGAAGTTTGCGAGCGCGAACTATAAACTAGTACCATAAACTAGTAAACTTTTTCGACAGATTCGACAGAGGGGGCCGGGGGGTAGGGTTCATCCGGATCATCCCTGTCACTGCGGCGGGTTTTACGGCGAATCGAAGTAATTAATATAACGGCTTATAATTATATTTTAAGGCTTCTGGTGATATAGAAAGTAATTCTAAGCATGTCTAAACACATTCCCCACCTTCGGAGACCATAGAAGCGTGGGTTCTAGCCAACTTCTAGGTGAGCGACGCGATCGACAAGCCGCCGACGGCAGGAAGGGGGCGAGAAAAGCATTAAAAACTATTTTAAAATGCATTATTTAATCATTATTTCCGACACGTCGCGATCGGTCGCCCTCGCCGACATCGTACCGACATTCGACATGCCATGATGTCGAATTAATATTCGAATCGAACCGGATATTAATTCGAATTCGAATGTCGAAGCTCCGACATGTTCGGTACGGTTACGTCGACGTCGGTAACCCTATATCGACGGCAAGTCGGCATTGAGTGCCATTGACTCAGCAACCATATATATATAGCGAATCGGAATTTCTTAAATTCAGTTATGCATATATATATATATTGATTAAATTCAGATCAAAATGCATAACAAATTTAAATTTATTATTTAATTGTTTCTCGAACGTCACGGTGCGTAACGTTTTTAAGTTAATTTGCACGTCCACGTGACCATGCACGGATTCATGCAGCGAAAAAAGTTTGAACAAATTTTAACGTTGCCAAAGTTGGTGCCGCAGTGCCACGGTGCGCATGCAGGTGCATGCCACTGCATGGGCGCCCGGGCGGCCCGGCGGCCGCGCGCTGCATCAGCCTGCATGGGCGGCGCGGAGCACTGACGTCGACTCAGTGACGTAACCGTAGTAACCGGAGTCAGACTGTCAGAGTTACCGGACTCCTGTTAGTACCGGACTAGCTACTACTAGCCTACTAGCAGCCTACTACTACTAGTACTAGTCTACTAGGCTACTACCGGGGTAGCCTACTACGTATACTACTAGTACTACTGTAGTATTAGCTACTAGCTGCCAGTGCCTGGCACTGCCTGCCGCAGTGCCACTGCCTGCCAGACCTGACAGTGCACGTGTGACTGACTTCCAAGACTCCGAGGCTCGGAACTAGAACCGTTGGGCCCGGGGCCGGGGGCGCGGGGCGGCCGCCGGGCGGGGGCCGGGGCCGGGGCCGGCCCGGGGCCGGGGCGCTTGATCGATGATGGCATGAGCACAAATTAAATTAATTGCCGGCTTGAGCCGGCTCGATGGAGGGTACACAGTACTAGTGCTCTTCTTCTATAATACTCGACAAATATATCTAGATCTAGTATAGGCAGGCTCAGCGGCTAACTTAGTATATATTTTGTGCTAGTTTACTGTATCTTTGATTTGTGATTGCTTTGTTGTCTTTAATATCACTACCTACGGGGGGTTCGCCCCACCGTAGTCTCTCAAAAAAAAAATAACTTAGTAGTAATTACCTTTAAGGGCTTAATTAAGGCAGCATCTAAAACCGGCGCCGGCTCGCCCCCAACGTTAACGGCGGCTCGCGATCGGGGCCTCGAGGCTCGAGGAGGCTCGAGCTCGGGCCCGGCTCGATCGCGAGCCGGCCCGGCTCGGGCCCCAGCTCCGGGAACCGGGCCCCGGGGAACCGCTGGCGTCCGCCGCTCAGCGCGCGGCTTATCATGATCAAAGTTATCATAGTATCACCAGCCCTCGGGCCTGACAGCTGACACCAGAGGCTGACACTCATGATCAGTGACTGCGACAGTGCCTGACACCAGCTAACAGCCCAGCCTGCAGCTGCAGGGGCTGCAGCCGCTGAGTCTCTCGGAGCTTGCATCATCCTTATGATCCTTCACGATGATCACGAGGCCTAGGCGTCCTTGACATCCGATCAGAACTGCAGCTGGCCATGGCCCCTCTCGCGATCGGTTGCCGCTCAAGATCATCGGATTGGCGAAAATGAACGCAGCGGTGCCGGCACTTGTACTACTACGTATACGGTAACTGGGCCGTCGGATTTGCGATCGGTATGCGCCGTGCACGTGGCCTCTGCGAGGACAGGCCTTCCGTTTTGATCAAGAACCAATTGGAATCGCAAGAACGTACCGCGGCCGGCCCGCAGATCTTCTGGATCGTGTCAGTGTGCGACCAGCGCCGACCACAGGTTCGCGTTCTTTGCAAATATGCGTCTCTGCATGCGTCGCGCTGCAGGACTGACAACTGCGGTTGACGTTGCTCACAGTGCGGGAGATCTAGATCTAGAGCCAATGCCGCTGCTGACTCAGTGACTGTGCACGTACGTATTTACCGTGTTTGTTAAACGTTTCAGGGTCATGATCATCGTTATCGTTAAATCTCGCATATGCATGCATATATACGTTGCTCAATCTATGTATACAACTGATCGTGCACGTCGACGTCGATCCCGCAGATGTACATGTCCGCGCCCATGTTCAGGCAGGCCATGGCCATACTGCAGCAATCTTGCACTTGATTTGTGAATTTGACTCGGTGAAGCAGTACTAGTGCGGCATCCGCATCCACAGCCGGCCATGGCTGTGCATATGGTTGCGATCTCGATGGTATCGGAGGCCGCGCCCGCCCGACCAGCTGCAGCTCGCAAGCCTTGAAGCTCCTCGCATCTCCACCGCTATCGATGCCAGTCGTTCATGATCTTGACCAGCCGAGCTCCAGAAAGGAATACTCGAGCTCCGTGCGTGACTCACCTCATGATCAGTCCTTTTCAAGTTTCGACGCCTGTCTTGTATCCGAAGTCGCTGCAGCTTGCGAAGCTCACGACATTGCAGTTGGCGCCGTGCACAGCCGACTTCGAATTCTGTCTTGCTTCGGATTCGCGATAGCGAGTAAAGGTACGCAGAAGGAGCTGCTATCAATCTCGCGTTCACTGCTCCCATCCGACATGAACATCCTGGTCGGCAGAAGAAGGAATGGACGAGAGTTGCGTGCACAATTCTGGATTTTGACCATGGATAGATTCGGAATTCTTTCTAGACCGGTATGCCACGCCCGTCATGATCAGGCCCGTCATATGCATGATCATGCCACACATGCGCCAGGTCGACGTTCACGCATACGATTCGGATTAACGGTTAATTGCAAGGACTTCGAACCCCCCCCCCCCCCCCCCCCCCCCCCCCCCCCGGAAACCACCATGCCAGCCTCGAACTCGCGAGATTCAAGCAGAGGGCAGAGTGGTCGCACCCGCGGGTCTTCAGCGCGTGGACAACAACAACAACAACAACAACAACAGCAACAGCCGCTGTTGCCGGCGCCGTCGCCGGCGCCTGCCTTTCTACCGACCGCGGCCCCGGCCCCGGCGGGTGCAGCCTTTGGATTCGAAGAGCACGAGAATGTGCATGGCGCACTAGTACTGCCAGCCGCTGCATCTGCAGCTGCAGCTGCAGCTGGCTCCGGAATCCGGCTGTGCGGGATTTCCCACGATCGCCACCCGCAGCTGCAGATCCCCGCGGCCGTCCCCACGGCCAGTTCCAAGCGTGGCAGGCCGAGGGAGCTCGAGCTTGAGTGAGCCCCGACCCGCCCGCGCCATCCTCCGCTCTCTTTTCGACGCATTTATTCGCATTCAAGGCTCGTCCGCGCCTGCAGCTGACGGTTGTGAACTCGCAGAGACAACGCGGAAGGTGGCTACGGATCGGAGGGGCACGAGGCCGACGCAGAGCCCGACTCGGACCTGGAGGACGACCAAAGTCGCGATCTCGGCCGCGATGAACCGCAGCTGCAGCCGGACCTGCAGCTGGCTCTGAAGCAGCATCGAATCCAGCTCCGCAACACGGCGGACGCCGGCCGCGGCCGCGGCTCCGGAGCCACCGCAATCGCCAGCTTAAAGCCGCCGGAGGATCCCTGCAGCTGGCCAATGCATATGGACACGTCAGGCGCTTTGGATATCAATCTCCACGGACAGCTCCTAGAAGCGCAGTATTCGAATTCGTTCGGAGGTGCCACGCGTACGACCACGCCCGACGCCACGGCTTCCTTCGAATTCACCGTCGATCGCGAGGTGCACGTGTCGGGGGTGCGTTCGATCGTCCCTTACATGCACTGGTGGTGAAGTTTGAGTTTAACGGGCGTCACGCGCGCAGCTGCAGTCCGCGCTGCATGCGCAATTGAGCCGACGGGGAGTTCATGCACACGATCGAACCGGTACCGGGGCCGCGGCCGTCGCGGGATCATCCGGAGGGACACCGGCACAGCAGCTGGAGGCGCAGGCGCAGGCGCAGGCGCGGACGTCGACGTCGACGTCGACAAGTACTCCGCTCGGGATCGATGGCGAGCTCGCACGGATGCAGGCGAGGCTGCAGGCGCAGCTGCAGGGGCCGCTGGGCTTCTTCGACCTCGAGCCAATGCAGGTGCGCACATAGGCATGCGGACGCCGGCGCCGCGCGCGGCTCTTCATTACAAATCTTCGATAGCTATCTAGATCTTTAGATCTGTCCAACTAAAACTCGCTATCGTGTAACGCGTACGATGCGGCAGGTGGACCCTGGCATCGATCGCGATTGGCATGCATATGGGCGGGGCCGGCTTCTCCCATTTGGAGGGCGCCCCGCGGCCGGATATCCATCCCCGACACATGTACACCGGATCCCCGGCTTCTCGCATTTGAAGGACGCCAGAACGGTGGCATCGATACCGACCAGCTGCAGCCAGGATGCTACGGCAGTGCACGTGGTGCATCCAGACGGAGCAAGGGCGGCGTCGACGTCCGCGTCGATGTCGGCATCGACACCGGCGGCTGCGGCCGCAGCTGGGTTCCACACGCTTGATCATGATCATGATCAGCAGCATGTACATGTGCGCCTTCAAGGTGGAGCGGCCGCGGGGAAACACGCTCAGCCGGCGCCGGCGCCAGCGACCTCGAGCTCGCGATCGACCTCGTCGTCGACCTCGACGCGTACTTCGACGTCAACGTCGACCCTCGGCGCGCGTGTGCTCGAGCACCTGCAGTGGCGGCCGCTCGAGCTCCCCATGGAAGCGGCCGCCGCTCGCGATCCCAATGGCCACGTGCACGGTCCCAGAGCGGCGGGCCCTCTCTTCCCAGCTGCAGGCCGAAAGCAGGTGCGGCACGAGTACGATGTACATACATCTTTACGGCCAATTAAATATGCACGTGGCCGGGGATTACGTATGCAGATCTAGATCGACATGTACATGTTACATAGATATCGATATCGCGATCGATGTCTCCGACCCTGCAGCTGCGCCTGCGCGCATGCACGCGCAGCTGCTTAAGCTTATATCAACCTTGATTACAAGCTTCCCGCTAACGTAAACGCGTTTGGCGCAGGATGCACATGCGTTCTGCGACGTGAACGCCAACCCCCCGCGGCCGCCTCGGCCGCGGGCCCCGCCCCCGCTACCTCCGGACCCGGCTCCACCGCTGCCTCCGTCTTCCTCCCCGAGCGCAAGCTCCAGCTACGGCTACTACAGCCCCAGCTTGCACGCGACCAGCTCGAGCTCTGGATACGTCCCCAGCGTGCAATCGCAAGTGGCCAGCCCGCCAGATCTGTTTCTGGGCCATGCATATGGACAGGTGCAGCTCGGCCAGCGCCGGCGCCGGCGCCGCGCGTGGCAGCCTTGGCCCGCGGCCGTCGCCCTCAACCTTTAATTAACTATCGATCGCCCCGCGCGAGTTGCAGATGCAGCTGGCTATGGCGCCGGCGGTCGCGGATCCGGATCCGGATCCGGAGCCCGTGCGCATGCTGCAGTCGGTGACGGCGCGGGCGAGTGCTCGATCGCGGGCTCGCCAGCGTCGACCGCGGCCGGCGTCGGCGTCGGCGGCGGCGGCGGCGGCGTCGGCGGCGGCGCGGCAGCACTCGCGAGGTCGCGATCGCGATGTCGAGCGCGGTCGGCCGGATTCGAACTCGAAGCCGGTGGCGAGGTCCGGCCCGCGCACGGCGCGCCCCCGTCGCGGCGAGGGCGCCGGCCGCGGCTACGGGCAGACGCAGGGCCGGCGCCACGGCCAGCCTCGCGTCCATGGCCAGGATCAGGTGCACCCCGGCTGCAGGCTGCGCACCGCGGTAATTAATTATACAATTGCAAAGCCGGCGCCATCTAGATTAAGATGTTCTCTGCACATTTATCGCATTCGCTCACTGCGCCGGTACGCGGACGCCGCCGCAGAAGCCGGAGCCGGATCCGGAGCCGCCGCCGCTGCTCGCCGCCACCTCAGTCGCCCACGCGCCCGAGGCGGATCCGGACGGCGAGCTCGACGTCGAGGAGCTCGAGCGCGAGCTCGCGGTCGACGTCGGCCCGCTCGGATCCGGCTCGATCTCGATCTCGAGCTCGGCATCGACGCCGGCGGGTCCGGATCCGCCACACGGCCCCGGCCAGCTGCAGCCGGATCTCGCGGACCGGAGCGCCAGCTAGCTGCGGCCCGTCCACCACGAGCACTGCGGCGTCGGCCACGCCCGCGCCCTTCGCCACAGCCTCGCGGGATATCGATCCGGACCGGCCGCCGCCCCTCGCACCCGCACCATTGGTCGGCCTCCTCGGATCCGCAGTGGGCGCTGGTACCGAGGGGCCGCGCGGCGGGCCCCCCATGCGCCCAGAGCGCCGCGCGCCGCCCGTTCATCACGCCCCTGGCCTTGAGCCGTCACCGGCGCCGGGAGGGGCGAACTCCAGCGAGGGCAGGAGCTTCTAGGCCTGGCATGCAGCTGGGCCCTTCGCTGAACTTCGGAACCAGCGCCAGCGATCTAGCAACACCGCAGCCCAGCGCTTTCCCTTCGAATTCGTCTTTCCTTTTTTCCTTTTCTTCCCTTTTTTACTTCGGTATCAGCTCCGGACCTCGTGCCCACACAACCGACCCGCCATACCCCCGCGCCGGCCCGCCAGGCCGGCTGGCGATCGCGACGGAGTCTGGATCCGGAGTCCCCCCCCAGTCATCATGGCACCCGGTGATCATGACCGTCGGACCGCAGCACTGCTCCGGGACTCCAGGATCTTCAAGCTTTTGATCCCCTCCGGACCCCCACGTCCGATGACGGATTTTCCTGCCTCGCCCCGCGCGCCCCGCCCCGCCCCGCCCCGCCCCGCCCCTCCCTCCCCGCCCTCCCGCCCCGCCCCGCCCCGCCCGCCCCGCCCCGCCCCGCCCGCCCCGCCCCGCCCCTCCCTCCCCGCCCCCCCGCCCCGCCCCGCCCCGCCCACCCACCCCGCCCCGCGGCCGGCCGCAGTGGCGCCCGCCCCGCCACGTGCGCGCCTTCGGATCCGGATCCGGCCCCGCCCATGGCACGTGCACACGGCGGTGGCCATCGGAGGCCGGACCCTCGGGCCCTCCATCGACGCTCGATCCTTTATTTTTAGAGCTTAGAGCCTTCTTTGCGTGGTATTCCTCCCGCGTTTTCGAATCAATTTGCGTATATATATACTTGCCAATTGCGCATGCATGCGCAAAGATCATCGGATGTACATCAGATATCGATATATTCTCTACATCATAGCGTATAACGCTATAGCTAACTATAGCGGTAGCACTAGCTGTAGCAAGCCTCGCAGCTCGTAGCTGCCCCGCGGCGCTGCGTGGCGTCATACTGCAGCTGCTCCCGGGCTTTTGATATGTGCGACCGGGATCTGAATTCGAAGTCCAGCGGTCAGACTCGCGCGCCGAGGGCCTTCCTTCCTTTCTCTCCCCCCCCCCCCCCCCCCCCCCCCCCCCCCCCCCCACGCGCGCGGGCGCGAGAGGGATCGCTCGCGCGCGCGCCTCTCGACTTTCCAGCATTCGAACTGACGTCGTTCCCCCACCCCCCCCCCCTCCCCCGCCACCCCCCACCCCCCCCACCCGTAGGCGCTGATCTTCGTGACGCGGTCGGCCTCCTTCTCGTGGACGGAGCGCCCGGGGACCCTCCTCATCCTCGCATTCGTCTTCCCCAGGCCCGCCCCGCCCGCCCAGAGCCCCGCCTAGAGCCCCGCCCCGCCCGGCCCCTACCGCCCGCCTCGAACTCCTCCGCCAGCTCCCCTTGCTCCCCACCCCCCGCACTGGTTCTCCCGCCAGGACCCGCCCCGGGCCCGCTCCGGTCCCCGCCTCGGGGCTCGCCGGCTAGCCGGCTGACAGCTCTAGGGGCCGGGCTAGCTAGCTCGCCCGCCGCCCGCCCTGGCTACGCCCCGCCTCGCCTCGAGCTCTTCCATGGCATGACAGCGCGGGCTTGAGGCCGGCCCGTCGCGCCGAGAGCTGACGCCAGCCGCCCCGCCCCGCCCCGCCCCCGCCCCGCCCCGCCCCGCCCCGGCCCCCTCAGACGGCGGCCTCGTTCATTGGGGTGTACGGCCTCAACTGCTTCGACGGCTCCTGCAGCTGGGGTACGCGCTTTTGAGACAGCTGACTCGTATGGGAACTGATTCGCGTCTCCGCCCGCCCGGCAGCGATCGCGGTGTGGATCTGGTGTGTGGTCTGGTGCGTGTGCACGCGCACCCCCGCCCCCCCCCCCCCCCCCCCCCCTCTTCTGTGATTTCCCCCGCGAATTTTGAGTGATTTCCCTCTTCTGTGATTTCCCTCCCTCTGGGTTCCGCGGATTTGAGCGCGTTTTGCCAGCCTGACCTGAGCGGCCCCCCCCTCCCTCCCCGGCCCCTGCCTGCCTGCCTACCCCCCCGCTCAGGTACCTGATGACCGGGGAGAGACCCGAGTTCCCCCGCTTCTGGCGCAAGAAAGCCCCCGCCCCGGCCCCGGCCCCGGCCCCGCCCGCCCCCGCGGCGCCGGCGCCCCCGACCGCCCTTCCTGCCCCGCCGGCGGCGCCCCGGCCCTCCCTCGCCGCCCCGCGCCGCCCGTCCCTCCAGGTCATCCCCGTACCCCCCATCGACGCTGCCCGCCTCTGGGCCCTCGACGTGCGCGCCGCGTACCCCCGCCCTCCCCCTCCCCCACCCGCCTCGTCTGAGGGGTACGGCAGTACGGGCCGGAGGGGGCACGGCGGCCGTCTCTGTCGATTCTGCGGCCACGGCGGCCCTCCATCTCTTCCGCCCGCACCTCGGTCGAGGCCCGCCGTACCCCGGCGGCCCCGGCTCCCTCCCCCCTGCCTCGGGTCTCGCCTGTACCCGGCGGCCCCGGCCGCTTCACGCCTCTGGCACCAGCGCCGCCGCCGGCCCTCGAGACGGTGCAGGAGGGCGTACCCGTCGCGCCGCGGCCCGGCCGGCGGCCTTCCCTCGCGGGCGCCAGCGCCGCGCCCGGGGGCGAGGGTCCCTCTATCCGGCGGCCCTCTTTTCAGGCCCCGGCCCCTCCGGCGGGCCCCGGCGCCGGCGGCCGCCGCCGCTCCCTCACAAAGTACACGCAGCCGGGGTACGTCCCGGGCGCCCCCGTGGGGGGTACCGGCGCCTCCGGCTCCTCCGCTGGCCCGTCCCGGTTCGGTCCCCACGGCGAGCTAGCGCTCGAGCCCCCGCCGGCCGCCGCCACGGCGGCCCTCCATCTCTTCCGCTCCATCCCCGACTCCGGCCGCCGTTCCGCCCCCGACTCCGGCCCCGGCCACGGTGTCCGGCCCGTCGATCCGGGGCAGGGCGAGCCAGGCCGGAGCTCGAGCCGGCGCCGCTCCGGCCCGCCGCCCCCCGCGGCGACCGCGGCGGGATTCGAGCCCGAGGCCGGCGCCGGCGAGCCGGTTTGATCGCCTGCTAGCTGCATATACAGGCCAGCCCACCCGTTCCGGCGGTACCCCAGTGACGCATCTTCAAATGGCCCGGCGGCCATGTCAGTCCTTGGCCATGGCGTGCTTGGAATGCAGTGATACTCGAATTTTCGGACCTTTACTTGCGCTAATTGCAGTCGACTTTTTCTATATGTTGCAAGGGGGGAAGGGGCCCCCTTGCTTCCCGTTCCCTCGCTTCAGCCAAAAGTTTTCTATGAGGCCGTTTTCGAGGTCCAGTTTGCAACACCTGAAAAAAATGTCGGGTTATTCGCGATCCAATTGGCTCGGTGGACCGGTCAGCTTTCGACTTTCGAGCGTGGAAGTCGAGCTCACGAGAGCTTTCTCGAACTTGCGAAAAGTGGTTTTCGAGGGGAAAACGAAATTCTCTCTTGCTCCGCGGGCGCTCGCTTGCGCGGTTCGGCATGCATGCAACCACTTCTCCCTAGCTGTCTCCTCTAGATTTCCGCTTCGTCGCACTGCGCCGCGTACGCCGCACGGTACCTTGCGCGGTTCTGCATATGCATGGAACCACTTCTCTCTAGCTGTCTCCTCTAGATTTCCGCTTCCTCGCACTGCGCTGCGTACGCCGCACGGTACCCGTGCCGCCTGGACTAGTTTTCACTGCATCAAGCTTGCACCGCAGCACCGCCTACCGAGCACGCGCCGCTGCCCGCAGCCTAGCACGCTGCCCGGCACTTGTGGTTGAGTTTGCACCGCAAAACCGCTTGCGCCGCTGCCTAGCTGCGCCGCTGATCGCAGCCGAGCACCCTTAAGCTTGGTTTGAGCCTTTTCTTTATTCGGTTTGATCGCAGCGTCTGCTTAATGGGCCTTTTCTATTTTTTGTAATCATATATACTCTGTGTCTATCTTTACACTTCAACCTGCCGCGCGCGCCGGGCCGGGGTCGATCTACATCTGCCCCGTGCATGTGCGTGCCACTACGACTCTTTCATTAGATCCCGGTTCCCCCCTTGCACCCCCGGCGCGAGAATCGCGGCCGGGCCCCTAGTAAATACGGCGTTGCACCGGTACCGAGAACACAATTGGATTCATGGCAGAGAAATTGCAAGGGGGGGGCAGCTGCTTTTTCCCCCTTGCTACCCGTCGGATTGTCTGATGTCTGCAGGATTGTCTGCAGGTGCAGACAATCGCGGGGGGCGGGGCTAAGGCGCGGCGGGCGGCTGCGCGGCTCGCCGGGCCGCCGGGCGGGGCGAGGGCTCGGCGGGCGGCGGCGCGGCTTGCGGGGCGGGCTGAGGCGCGCGGGGCGGCGGATCGGCTCTCCAGGCGTGCACGTGGCGGAGGCGCGGCGAGCGGCGGCACGGCTTGCCGTGCGGCCGCGGGGCGGAGGCGCGGCGGGCGTTGGCGCGGCTCGCGATCGACGGGCAGGGCGGAGGCGCGGCGGGCGGCGGCGCGGCTCGCCGCCGGGCCGGCCGGGGCAGAAGCGCGGGGGCGGCTGCGCGGCTCGCCGGGCCGCCGGGCGGGGCGAGGGCTCGGCGGGCGGCGGCGCGGCTTGCCGGGCGGGGCTGAGGCGCGCGGGGCGGCGGATCGGCTCTCCAGGCGTGGCGGAGGCGCGGCGAGCGGCGGCACGGCTTGCCGTGCGGCCGCGGGGCGGAGGCGCGGCGGGCGTTGGCGCGGCTCGCGATCGACGGGCAGGGCGGAGGCGCGGCGGGCGGCGGCGCGGCTCGCCGGCCGGGCAGAAGCGCGGGGGACGGCGGCGGGGCTCGCCGGGCGGCGGCACGGCTCGCCGGGCGGGGCGGAGAAGAGACAAGCGGCGGCGCGGCTCGACGGGCGGGGCGGAGGCGCGGCGGGCGGCTGCGCGGCTCGCCGGGCGGGGCGGAGACTCGGCGGGCGGCGGCGATGCGAGCACTGCGGCAGGGCTTTTTGTTCCACTTCAATTTCGATTTCGATTTTCCTGGCGGCCCCCGGCCCAGGCCTACGCCGCCGAGCGAGCGCTAGCTGCAGCCTGCAACTGCGCATGCTGTCTCTGTTTGTTTAGTTCCCACTTTGCACATCCTGAGACGAGCAGGGGGCGGGGGCGAGTCGAAGACCTAGTAACTCAAAAAACGATGTCTAGGATGTCGTTTCCAATCTCCAGCAGCTCCTGGACGTCCGTCGCCACGATCTCGTCACCAATCTCCTTGAGAAGTCCTTTTGCCTCCTGGTCCTTGCCCGCGCGAAGCAGTTGCATGACCTACGCGCACGTGCGCGAAAATGCATATATATATGAAAACGATCGGGATCGCGCAGGCTGCGCGTGCGGATCGCGCGGATCCGGACCTTGCGCAGCTTCGGGGCGGGCTGTTGCTTGCGCCCCTCAGGGAGGGCGTCGTACTCGTCCTCCAACCGCTTGAGCAGATCGGAGTCGAGACCCTTCGTAGCCATCTTCGCGCACTGCAGGGCCGCATCCTTGATGGCAAACGCGGCGACGATTTCGGGGTCGCTGTACTTGTAGCCGTCGCGGTCGGTCACAGTCGCAGCTTCTTGAGACTTGGCCATAGCGTGCGCTGCTTTCTTCTTCGGCGGCTCCTCCTCCTCGCTTGCGCTCTCTGGCGTACGTATCAGTATATTCAGCTCTCGCGCGCGCGTGCGCGGCCGCGGGGCGCTTGGATACCCTTGGAGCTCTTGGCGGCGTTGGCGCTCTTGGTGCTCTTGGCGGTCTTGGTGCTCTTGGCTCGCGAGCTTTTGGTCTTGGTGGCTGCGCGCGCGATGCGTATGAATTGATGTCGATGACCGACGGTCCGACGGTCCGACGGTCGGACGTGCAACGCGACAACGTGCGCGAGCTCAGCGGCTGGTGCGCACACTTCTTCTCCTCTACCTCGCCGTCGTCGTCGTCGTCAGCCGCACCCTTCTTAAGCTTGGATGTACGCTTACGGGGCGGCATAATTGACGAGCTCGAGCTAGGAGCTGGGCAGCCTGGGCTGCCGCCAGCCTGCCGGGCGCCGAGTCGCGATCGCCGCCGACTCGGCGAGGATAGCTATATATATAGCTAGCTCTGCAGCTGGGCCCGGGGGGATGATGATGATTCGGAGTTCAGTTGGCCCAGACGACTCCGCCCAGTGGCCCAGTGGATTGGATTACTGTAAACGTAGAAATTTTCGTCGAGATTTAATTTCGACAAAACCCGAAAATCGTGACGGAAATATGGTTCGACAGGCGAGTCTGAGGCGACGACAGCTAGCATCATATTTTTGTCAGCCCCGCGACTCCGCCATGCATAGACGGGTCATCATCCGTTAGTACCCCTCTCCATACAAAATTTCAGTTCAAGAGTATCAAATATTCGTCAAAGCTTTATAATTAAGTGCAGGTACGTCGACGTCACCGTACGTGTGACGAATATACTATGATAGACGAAATAAAGACGCGCTGTCGACTCGGCGAAGATTCGGACCCCGGCCGCCGGGCCGGAACGGCCCGGAAGCCGCCGGATCCGGATTCCGGACCCCCGGGCCCGGCGCCGGCCGCGGGCCGGCCCGGCGGCCGACTCGGTCCAACTTGCCAAATTTGAACTTGGCAAGGGAGTTGAACGGACTCCCGGAGTCCAACCGTGAACTTCCAAGACTTGACTCAGTGCACGTGACTCAGTGAACTCAGTGAAGACGGACCTCAGACCGTCGGACGTCGACGGTCCGGAGTCCCGGAGTCCGGAGTCCGGAATCCGGATCCGACCGTCCAGTGAGTCCACGCCGAATCCACGCCGATTCCACGGCCACCAATTCGGCGCCAAAAGGCCTGACTTACCTACTAGTAGGCTACTACTGTAGGAGAGAATTACCGCGGTACCAATTTACTACCAAATTACCGCGTTTTAACTTATAGTAACAAACTTTCGGCGCGGTAATTTGGTACCGCGGTAATTAAGTGGGCGCGGTATTCCGGGAGTCCGGGACCGATTCCGGGTCCAATTTAAAAACGCATGAATTTCTGGCGCATTAACTTAGTAATGTTAACGAAGTGTTACATGGTATGTACGCGTGAGGCGCGGCGTGACTCCGCGTGAGTCGACGCGTACGTATACGCGTACGTCGACGCGTACGTCGCGGCGGTGCCAGCAAGTGGCAGCGCTAGCCACTGCCAGGCAGCCCAGCCTGGCAGGCCGGGCTGCCAGCCTGCGCATGCCAGCAGGATCATGATTCGGCGATTCATGATATGATGATCATGATATGATCAATGATCATCGGATCATGGGCGAATCCAGCCTTATCCAGGGCGATTCTGACGCCGATTCATGGCACTAGGCCTACCGTGTAATACTTAACAAGCAGGGGGGCAAGCCCCCCCGCACTAGGGTTGCCGTGTCCGATGTCAATTGACATTGACATGTCCATGTCAGTTGACATGTCATGTCAATGTCCACGGGTCCGGGTGGACATGTCCATTGACATTTTGGGGGTACGGCAGAAATACCATATATGCAGCCTTTATTATGCAGGCTCCGCCGCCGCAGGCTCCGCCTCAAGAATGAGAACGTTTTAGTGCGCCATGCCTGCCCAAATAGTAGCTTTAAATATAGTGCAACATGTGCCCGGACACATATTGAAAAACGAATTTAAATCCCTCGTTCATCTCGATCGCTTCGCGATCTCGATTCACTCTGGATTTAAATTCGTTTTTCAATATGTGTTAATTTAATACTAAAATACATACAAGATCCGTGCTCCTGCGGAGCACTAAGTACGGCGAAGCCTCGCGGACGCCCTCGCGGCTGTCACAGTAGGAGGCCAGCTGGACCCGGCCCCGCCCAGCTGCATGGCCGGGTTTCGCCGGCTTGGCACCGGCCATGGGCTGGCCCGCTTTAGCCAGCTCGAGGGAGAGCTGGCTGGCCAGAGAGCAATGTAATGAGGAGAGGGAATATATAATTAACTAGGGGAGACCGGAGTTGAACCGGTAACGCTTGCTTTTAACTGGTGGAGCAGATTGAGAGGAGATTAACTATATAATATTGTTGGGAGGGAGGCCGCCGGGCCTGGGAGGGGCGAGGTTCTCGCGGCCAGGCGCATGCACAGAGCTTGGGAATCGCTTAAACAGAATCTAGAATGCATATAGCATCGATGTGCAGGGGTGCGGAGGCAAGGGCACACGGAAAGCTTTGCAGGCCTGGCCAGGATCGAATTTTCGGGGTCGGCTGGATTCTCGCGCCCTGTCGCATCTCTAGAGTTCGCGAAAAGCTTGACAAAGATCTCAAACTACTGTTGTAGGGATGCGCACGCGTGAGGATGCGAGGGCGCGCGGAAAGCTGTGCAGGTCCGTCCAGGATCGAATTTTCGGCGTCGGCTGGGTCCTCGCGGCCCGGCGCATTTAGAGACCGTGCGGAATGCTTTGTCTACATCTCAAATGCTTATGCTATCGTTCCGCGCATGCGCCGCGGCGTTGGCGCGCGGAAAGCTGTCCAGGTTTGTGCAGGATCGAATTTTTGATGTCCGGTACCTTCTTGCGCTATTCCGGCTCCGAAAAGCAGATTTCGGGGGTGCGCAGGCCCTGCTATGTCTATGCGCGCCAGTACGCATCGAATGCGCGCCTCGCGGAACCGGCCGGAACCGGCCGGATCAAATTTTCGGCCTACTGTTCGGACTGGAGCGTTGACGGCGCCCGAAATCGAGCTTGCGTCGATGCGCTCGCCCTCGCCCGTCACTCTTTATCGTTCTGGGGCGTCCCTGGCGCGATTTCGTCGCGGGACCGGGCGGGACCGGGTCCCACCTTCTGACCTGGACTGCATTTGTCGGAGGTTAAGGACCGGATTTGATCCAGAGGGAAATTTGATATTCGCGCGACGCCCACGGGGGAGCGGTCGTCTTAGGGGAGCCAGGACGCTAAAAATGGATCTAGAGAGGTGTGTGGGGGTTAGGGTAGCTGAGTCATTAGCGGCAATCGTGACCGTGTCGAGGCAGAATTAATAATTCTGCCTCGAGGGAGTGCGACACGGAAATTATTTATCAGGGGGGATCTCGAGTGGAAAAAAAGGTTAAAAAAGGAATTTATATCGGCGGTTTTTGGGTTTGAGAAAGAGGCTTCGCCTGATTTATCGATTAATTTCTTTAACTTTTTATGCAAACTTTGTATAAATTAATGCAAATTTTGTATTAAAAATGATAAACGCGTTTAATTTAATGCATATTCACGATTGATTCAATCGATATAATATCGATAGATTATGTTCTTTGTCGATTACATATATAACTTCGATTGATTAACATTAAACTACTTAAAGAACGATATAATCGCGATTAATTCGCATAAATTCGCATAAATTCGCATAAACTCGATATATCTCATCGGTATTGAAGTAGACCACCGCCCATTTTGTATCGGAAAACGCAAAAACTGTCACAGAGTTGCATTATGTCCAATTAAACAATCGATGGGATTGCGGATTTACATTTTTGCACCGAAAAAGTGTCACAGAGTTGCATTATGTCCAATTAAACAATTGAGAAGATTGCGCGATTTTCTATTGGAATATATCGGAACTGCATCACGTCCAATTAAACAATCGATGGAATTGCGGATTTACATTTTTGCACCGAAAAAGTGTCACAGAGTTGCATGGTCTCCAATTGAACAATCGATTAGATTGCATATGTTCTATAAAACAGAATAATTGAGATCAAGTGTGACAGGTAGTATTCAAATGATATTCAGTAAGAGATAGTTTTGTTTTTGAGAAAGTCAGTAAGAGGGGTGGAATGTCTGTGACGCCTGTGACGGCTGTGACGCCTGTTTTCAGAAGTCTGTCATTTTTGAAAATTTTAAAAAGTTTGAAAGTAGGTGTCACAGGCGTCACAGGCGTCACGCTCAATTAAATAAGGTGTCACAGCGAAATTGCAGACCATTTCCAGTAAGACAACTTCGCATTTTCGGAAAGGTGGATTAATGGATAGTGTTTTGTAGGTGTCAGAGGTGTCACAAGACGGATTTCAGTAAGACAAGAATATATTTTTGAATATCTCAGTAAGAGAGATAGATTCCATTTTTAATTGGGTGTGACGCCTGTGACGGCTGTGACGGCTGTTTTCAGAAGTCTGTCATTTTTGAAAATTTTAGAAAGTTTGAAAGTAGGCGTCACAGGCGTCACAGGCGTCACAGTCAATTAAAGAGGCGTCACAGTCAATTAAATAGGTGTCACACCCGATTATCTGACCATTTTCAGTAAGACCATCTGAAATTCTGAAAATCTCAGTGTCAACTAACTCGGAAATCGCAATACTCTATGTTTCTCCGATTTCTCCAACCCTGAAAACACACCTGTTATTCTCTCATCTATCTCATGAGATACTCTCGTTTCGCCAAAAAATGACAAACGATTTCCCATCATGCTGTAAAGGAAACATGCCGATTAACCAGCAATATCACAATTTCCATGGGACTTACATCTTGATTGTGAAAAGAATACAAGATCATTATGAGATCTTTCAAGAGATGGGATTGCGAATTACAAGGAGATCAACTCTTTGTAGATTCTTGAAAAAGAATGGTGCTAAATGGGATAAGACAATTCGCCGATGGTATACAGAAGATCGAAAGAGTCCCATTCTTAATATTTTCGAGACAGATGGGGAGTTCTTCTATCAGGATCGGTTTAATCGTTACCAATAGCCAAGAACTCTAACTGGAATGAGTTGTCAATTCCATTCATATCTACAAGATCACCATAATAATCGCGAAACTCAACTGTTAACTCTCTAATCACCAGGTTTCGATCGGTTATTTTTATGTATTCACTGTGCTCTCCACTGTGATAAACATACTGCCCAATATCTTTACTTAACTGCAATCTGAGAATCGCCCCTTGATTCTGTGGTTGTGATCTTGGGACAATATTGTGGTTTGTAGCAAATGGGAGAGTTCTTTAATGTGCATGTATAAATACTGTTCTGCATTCATATCTGTCATCTTGGAAGCTTCTAACTTGTAGTTTAAGCGAGATGCCTCGAATTCATATCCTGTGAATGTGATTCCCATTGGGGATGGTTTGGGGTGATTGGTATTCCTGCGAAATAAAGGAAATTCTCGGGGCATATAAAGACCTTGCAGACTCTGGGAAATCGTAAATCTGTTCAGTGGAAGCCACCCACTCCACTGAACTCACACCAAGAAGTTTACCCAATCTCTGTGTAGATGCAACCATATCGAATTGAACATTACTGTAAAACTCCAATTTGTAGGAGGTAGGGTTGTAGTAGACCTTGAATGCATATGTGAGATTGTTGCTCCCAGTAAATGTGAAATTCAGACCATAATTATATGGAGTGGTGACCCCGAAATGACCTTGATTTATGTAACCACTTGGGAGAAGGAAGACCTGCTTGGTTTCAGAGATGCCTTGGTAGTAGAATCTGACAAGAAGGTGGTCTGTTCCAATGGAGTTATAGATGCTGTTGGGGATCTCTGCATACAAAACTCGACATTCTCTTGGTTTGGTCACTGGGGTTGTGAGTGAAACTTTGTAGGAGTTTTCTATTTGTCCATCTGATCGGTCTCTGCTATCTATATTGACCAGCCGAATCATTTTAATATATGTTTATAGATAAAAGAAGATGCCTGTGGATTACATTGAAGTGAGCTCTTTCAATACAATTTCGGGAGATGGACCTACTTCGAGTTTTATTGCTCGCCTCCCCAGCACATATGAATTTGTAAGAGCAGTGAGACTGGTCTCAGCAGAATTCTATAACAGCATTCCCATGGTGAGTGGTGAAACCAAAGTAGGAGATGTGACAATTGATAATGCAATCTACCTTTATTGGTCTGAATATCTTTCTGGTGCAGGAAGCACTGGTATTCCAACTGATCGACCTGCTGCTGATTATGAATCATGGAAACACATTGTGATAAGTCGCAGCACACCCATTCAAAACCACCAACAACTGGTGAATGTAATTAACTCCAAACTTGCATTGAGAGAACCAGCAGTAGCTATTCGTTGCAAATGGGATGATACACTGAAACGAGTTATATTCCATTCAACCATACCGTTTTACCTGGCTTTCTCAACCGCAATTAACCCAACCCAGGCACAGATTCAGAGGTTTTTGAGTTCTGCTCGACTGCTTGGTCTTGATCCTGGGAGATATGGTAACACCCCAATCCAATCACAAGTTTATAATACTCTGACTGATGGTATCTTTACTGGGTCGATGGTGCATGGTATCATATCTTCATTTGAACCTGAAAAGACCAGGGATAGTGTTCTGTTTGTGAGAGTAAAGGAGTTGGGTGATCTGGTTCAATGTGGTGATGGTCTCCTCACTGGATACTTCCACAAAATCGTTGTTCCAGATAAAGATTATGGTGAGCATGTCGTTTATAATTCGACAGAAGCCCATCCGATTTATAAATACTATAACAAGAATCTGGGACTTTCCACATTTTCGGTTGATATTGTGAATGCAGTCAATGAACCAATTGATTTCGAGGGTCAACCTGTCCACCTCACCTTCGAAATTCGATATGGTGATGAACCTGCTGGTGATCCTGTGTATGAATATTTCAAGAGGAGGATGGCGGAAACCCATCCATCTTATCCTGTAATTGCGAGTTTTGCGTAAAATCAAGGATCATTGGTGAATTTTTTATGTTGCAGTATAATAAAAGAGATAATCATGGATATTACTTCGACCTCCAACGTCTTTCTCTGAAAGAAGCTCTAACAACCCCGGAAGAAGCCAAGGCGTTCTTCCTGGACAACTCTCTCATGCTTGGTCTTGAATCCAAGTCGAAGCCAGTTCTTGTTGTTGTGAACCCAAGCAACACTTTCGAGAATAATGCTGGAAATCGCATTTCTTTCAAGCTCCCTCGCTACAATTTCTGTGGAAAACTCGAACTTGCCTTTGACCTTCCAGCCATCACTTTTGCTGGTGATACCGACCTTGTTCGCAATGGATACGTTCGCCCAGTTGGTGCTCTTGTCTCTCGACTTGAAATTACCTATGGATCTTACACATTCCATGTGCCTTCTGATTTCCTTGCTCATTTCCCTCTTGTCTATTATTCGGAGGATCAACTCGCCAAAAAGAAGCGTTCAATGGGTATGGTTCATGGTATCCCTGCTCATGGAACCAACCGACTTGGTGGTTCATTCTTTGTTGAAATCCCCGTCCCATGGCTAAACCACTACCTCCTCTTGGTGCTCTCTCAGGAGAAATGGTGGTAACTGTCTGGTTCAAGGATGCTGGAAAGGGTTATGTTGAGACTTCTTATGGTGGTCGTGAACTTACAACTGCTGTTGGAACTGTTGATGCAACTGCTGATGATGGACTTGGAAATTTCACAGATGGAACCCTTGCCCATGTAGGTCAACAGATCACCACTTTCACCATCTCTGGAACAACCCTGAAATTAAAGTCACTTCTCCTCGTCTTTACATGCATGCTATTAATGTTTCTGATGAGCTGTTTGCTACTGTCATTGAGAAGGTGAAGACCACTGGTATGGCTATCCCTGCTCTGGATATTGGATTCGTTGATAGCATCAATTTCGCTGCAAAAGGCAATGCGCAACCCAATCGTATTAATCTGTCACAGATCTCGGGTCTTGTCTATGGTCTTCTTGTTTCAGTTCGTGATTATGAAGGTATTGATAGTGCTACTGGTGCTCACAGTGTTCTGAAAACGTATGCTAACTCGAAAGACATTACTTTCACTGTTGAAATTAATGGTCAACGTCTCTATGCTACTGAGCCCATCCCTCTCCTCAAAGGTGCCGAATTAATTGCGGATGCCTTCAAGTGCTCGAATATGGACAAGGTTGCAGACAAATATGTCCTCAGTGGTCTACCATTCTGTGTGGATGGAGAGAAAGCGATTCGCAACATTGCCCAGTCTGGATATGTTGATCTCACGAACTCCTCCTCTTCTTTCCTCACTCTATACATGCCTTCTGACAAGGCACTCACAGTTAATGTTCGTGCTCTCATGCACAGTTTCATTATTGTTGACAAAGATGGTCTCCGACGAATTAATCTGTAAAACCATTATCAGTAACGTTTCGTTATTTTTATCTATCTTTAATAAGAAAGATCTACAAAGCCATGAACGATTTAGAAGAATGCATTTAAGAAAAAAATGACATGATATTTTAGAAGATCCTCAGACATTGTGACATGGCTAAGAGAACTCACTATACACAAGAGCTGTTTGTTGAGAAGGCAAAATTAATTCATGGTGACTTGTATGATTATAAGGAAGCAATCTTCAAAAATACGAAAACAAAGGTCAAGATCTACTGTAAACAATGTCAAACATTCTTTGAACAAGCACCATTCAATCACATCATTCAGAAAAGTGGCTGTCCTACACATGGAAAACTTAAAGCTGCAAATAACTGCAAATGGACACAAGAAGAGTTTGTAAATTTGTGCAAAAAGATTCATGGAGATAGATATGACTACACAAATACAGTCTATAAAGGAATGAAGAACAAAGTGACCATCAAATGTAACACTTGCATGAATGACTTTGAACAGAAAGCAATGACTCATGCAAGAGCTTCTGGTGTCCAAGATGTCAATGTTCGAAAGGTGAAGAGTGCATTTCAAATATTCTTAAAGAGCTGGATTTAGATTTCGAGCGTCAATATTCGTTTCCAGACTGTCGGTTACGGCATCCTCTTCGCTTTGATTTCTACATTTCTTCCTTACGAATCGCCATTGAATTTGATGGTAGACAGCACTTTGAGCCCGTGGATCAATTTGGAGGACAGGAAGAGTTCGAAAAAATATTAGTTCGTGATGGAATAAAGAACCGATACTGTGAGGCAAACAATATTAAACTTCTTCGTGTGCCTTACACTGAAACCGATATTAAACGCTTTGTTAAAACATTTCTTTCGTCTTTATAGTGAAACTATGGGTGACTTGGAAGAATTTGTGGCTGGTGAAATGATTAACCCACCATTTCGTGCTCTTTTCATAGGAAAGTCTGCAACAGGCAAGTCAGAATGTGTGAAATATTGGTTGAAACAGCTGCATGATGCGAAAAAGATTGATACTGTTCTTGTTGTGAGTGGGACGTCCTTCAATCATTTCTGGGATGCAGTTGCAACATTGCAACTCGGGAAATGGGATGCTGCTTACATTTCCAAATTACTGGATGAAAGGCAGGAGAAAATCGAAAAAGGGGAACCTGTCAATCACCTGTGTGTGGTCTTAGATGATTTAATAGACAACGAAATTATTGATTTGACCCGAGACAAAATCGTGGGATCCCTGTATTCCAGAGGTCGCCACTCCAAAATCTCGATTATCTGCATTACCCAGAAACTGAGGAAGGTATCATCAACAATTCGAGTAAATTCGGATTATGCTGTGTTCCTGAGTGCTGCAAATCGCAAAGAACTCGAAGCCATTGAAGAGGAATATAATATCATGCGAAACAAGGACGATTTCTATAAGATGTTTGAGGAGTATGTGCACTCTTACCAATATATTGTGTGGTCTTCTGCAAATTATTCGGTGAACTATTATGTTGATAAAGCGGATCTGGTCAAAGATTTCGCATTTCCTCGGTTCCACAGGAAGCCCAAAACGAAAGAGGACGAATTACCACCTCCACAGAAAGAGGAAGCCCCCAAAGAGGTCAAGAGTGGTGTTCATTCGAATAAACTGATGCGATATAAGAGAGGTTTATAAAATAATCTCTGCTTCTAATAAATATACAATGCCTTCCAAACGCAAAGTTGGTGTTCCTGCTGGTGCTATGTCATATTCTGCATCCTCTGGAACCGGTTCTATTAACACAGAGCCCATGAAATTCAATGGTGTCAATGAAGTTAAAGCATCACAGCAACAGGAGGATCCCTCAATGCTGCTTACGAAGAATCACCAGATGATAAAGCGCCCCAGACATCCACAAGTGACCAGTTGAATATTTCGCCCGAAACCTCCAAGATGAAGGCAGTTGGTGAAGGTGCTCGTCGAATTATTGGTGCTGCTGATGACAAAGGACTGGGTCTCCAAGATCTCTCACTGGCTCGCAAAGGTGAAGGTGTCTCCAAAGAATCAGACAAGGTAATTCAATCCATGGCTGGTGAGGTGACCTACAAGACAGCACCAACTCAAAACATCCACCGAATTCCCAAAGCCCAATGGGACGAAATGACTGCGAAACTTAAAGATCTGGAAGCGAAATCGAGTGCACTTGAACAGTATGTCTCTGAGAAGAAAGAGAGAGCGAAATTAAAGGAGATGCTGCGAAAGGAGGTGTATAGAATGGGAATCACTGGTCTTCCAGATAAGCAGTTCATTGGTAAAAAAGAGACTCAAATTGATGAGCAGGCAGTTGATGAGATGAAGACCAAAACCCAGAAGGGAACCATTGAACCTGGTGCTACCAAATCAGAGGTCGATAAAGGTGTTGCCCCAACAGTATATAAACGACGAGTTTGGCTATAATTATCTCGCTTTAAGAGAGAGAGCATCATGGATTTCTTGCGAAAAATCATTGAAATGTTTAATCTCCACATTGTGAGCAATTGTCACAGTGGTTGCTGTGATACAAAAGTCGAAATCGAATTCTCTGACACTGAAAGTCATGGATCTGGCGGTAGGCGATTATCACAGACTCGGTGGATTTCGAGGAGCATATTAAAACAGAGACAGTGAGGCGACGCTCTGTATCTTTCACAGATCCGAAATTAAATCTCGGTAATTAATATCGAATGCTCAGTCTCTCTGAGATCTATGCTATCCTTGAAAGGAAATCCGCTGAATATGCAACAGAAGACGCAATAAAAAAGCGTAGACAGGAACTGGTCTCGATCTGCAAAAAATGACAAGGGATTTAAGGGTAAGGTGTGTTTGATTGGTGAACCCGGACAAATTATTTTCTCGTCCAAATATAAGGAACATATCAAATGGAAACTGAATCTGTGGTCGAATTCGAACTTGCAATGAGCGAAATGGATCCCAATGAGAGGAAAAGGTTGTATGACCGCTTGTATTTCCAGAAACGTTATCAAGATGAGGAATTTCGTGAATTATATCGTAAAAAGGCACTGGAACGATATTATCGCAGGAAAGCTGCTGAGATGGATCCCAATAATCCAGTCAAACGCCCAGTAGGTCGTCCCAGAAAATACTGAACCGCCCCAAAGTCCAGATATCCGCTGAATCCTTTTTGTTACCATGATCAATCGACTTTTCGATGGATCATTACCATATATCGAGCGCCAATCGGAAAACCCAAAGGTATTTAAAGGTTAGCCGCCAAAAAATGACAAGGATCCGGAGAAATTAATTTCTCCATTAAGTGTAAGAAGCCCCGATTTTCGAAATGAACGCTGCCGCCAAGAAATCCCTGAAACGCCTTGTTGACTGGCTTCGTGAAGACGATGTCCTGTCTGAGAATCTCGTAATTCCTGTTGATCCTGATACCAAGAGACCGCTTTTCGCTCATAAAGACGGATCCTGGACTTGGGATAAATTCGATGAAGCCTGAAATCCGGTAAATATACTGCTTGGGGCATTCTTGCTCGTAATATCATGGTTATTGACTTCGACCAAGAGGAGGATTTCGCCAAATTCGAGGAGCAATTCCCTGATGATTTCGGTGGTGTTAATCCACTTGCTAAAACCAAAAAAGGATATCATGCTTATTTCGCTCGACCTGCTGAATTCGACACCATTAAGATCTGGGATAAAGCAGGTGCATTCAAAGGAAACCCAAGATCGACTGCAAAACGATTGCATCCACTGGACTGCTGGGGTAATTAATATTTGTCCAGTCCCAACAAAACATGGATCAGAGAGCCATGGGCATCTGAGTGTGAGTTAAATGAACCTACTGCTGAGTTGCAAAAGTGGATTGTTGACAACTACGAATTCCCAAAGGTGCACATTCTTATTTTGAGAGGTGCGCTGAGGAGAATTTGCAGAAACATATTCTTTCTAAACTGGAAGAATTCGGTTTCATCTTGCCCACAATCATCAATGAGACCAAGATGGGATACAATTTCACTGCTGAGAACAAAGGTCTGATCTGTCCCTGCTGCAAGGGAAGCCATGACTCGAACAATTGGTATATTGTTCAAGGGAAGGAGAAGGACAAATATATTGTTTCGAGTTACAGTGCAAACTGCAAAAGCGAAGCATCACAGTTCGTGTGAAGGAAGAGACAGATGTGAAGATCGAAAATCTGATTGATCGGTCTGCTGGATCTGATGGTGCCCATTATGATGTTGCACAGGTTGCCTATCTTGTTCTGCAAGACAAATACAAGTATTCCAACAAGACCTGGTTCAAGTTCAATGATGTATGTGGGATTTGGGAGATGGATGAAACTGGGAAGCGAATCTTTCTCTGTTTGAGCTGCAAGGTCTGTCCAGTTTATCTTCAACGTTCTGTTCAACTCGCACAGAGAGCACTTCGTGATGAAGAGAACCGCAATTCCTTGGAGGAAAGGTCAAAGATTCTGCTGGGAATTGCTAAGAGCCTCAAACAGACTACATACAGAACTGCACTTATGTCTGATCTTTCAGTTCTGTTCAGTGACAAGACCTTTTTCGAGAGACTTGATACTGTTCCCAACATCATTGGATTTACAAATGGTGTGTTTGACCTGAACTCCATGACTTTTCGACAGGGACTCCCAGATGATATGGTGAGTAAGACTGTTGGCTACGATTACACCACAGAAATTGACCAAGAGAAAGTTGCGAAGATTAAATCCATCTATGCAGATATTATCGAATCTGATGAAAACCGCGAATTTATGATGGGATTAATTGCCTATGCCCTGAGTGGTTTGACAGAAAATCAGAGATACACTTGCTGGACTGGAATTGGAGCAAATGGGAAATCACTGCTCCAAGAGTTGGTGAAAGACACATTTGGTGAGTATTATGGGTCACTGGACATGACATATTGGACTAAACCCAAGAAGAGTTCGTCAGAGGCTTCCCCAGAACTCGCTTGCATTCTTGGTAAACGAATTGTTTTCAGTAATGAAGCAGAAGATGGTGATATGCTTCAACTGAACAAAATCAAACAGGTTACTGGTGGGAATGAGATGAAGGTTCGAGCTCTTTTCAAAGATCTTGTTACATTCATTCCCATGTTCCAGTTGTTCTTGTCCACAAATGACAACTTGGGAATCAGTAAACCAGATGCAGCAATTCAAAGGCGAATTATCTACTACCGATTCGAAAATGTCTTCAAGGTCGATCCTCAGCCTGGTGAGAAGAAAGCAGACACCACTCTCATGCGCCTAATGAAGAATGATGACGATTATAAAATGGCGCATATGTCCATTCTCCTGGAAATGTGGAGAACCCATTCTCTCAATGAATTCGTCACCAAACACCCAGTCCATTGTTGATCAAGGTGTTGAATATTTCAATGAGAATGACAAGATTGGAGAATGGATTCGTGAGAGTTATGAACTCACCAGAGTCAAGGGGATTTCGCCACAAGTGAGTCCATTATCAGTCACTTTAAGATGGATCACATGGGCAAATCTGATGAGAAAATCACAGAATGCACTATCTTGAAGAGACTTCGCGAAGTCTTTAATGTGAAGGCTGAGAGAAAGCGAGTCAATGGTGTTCTTGCTCGTGGCTACTTTGGGATCAAAAGAAGCATAGTCGCAAGTTGGTGGATGACAGTGATGTTGAAGGTGGGGATGAGTAAACAAACAGAATCGATTCTATACTGATTGAATTTCTTATTTTTAAAAACCTTACTGTAAATGGTTTGTGTGACAGCTGTGACACCTTTTTAATTGAGTGTGACGCCTGTGACGCCTGTGACGCCTATTTTCAAACTTTTTAAAATTTCAAAAATCTACAAACCTCTGAAAACAGGTGTCACAGGCGTCACAGGCGTCACACCCAATTAACCACAGACTCCCCCTGTGGGTCGATGACTGTTTCGATTCTTAATCGGACAATATAAAAACGTATCGAAAATCGTTGTGTTGTGACAAAAATTGACTGGCGATTTAAGGGATCGTTGCGTATTTCACTTGACTAAGACAGAAAATGGATTATTTTGATGAAATTCGGCAGCAGCTTGTCGAAAAGAATGATATTGCAGAGGTGGCGGATTATATTGCAAAGATCAGAGCAGGTTATGGTAGAACCTATCAAAAGAAGCGTGTTTATGCAAGCAGACTCGACACAGTGAATGTATATGTCCCAAAGGCACGAATGTGCGAATTATCAGAACCTGAAAAATGCGAAATGCGTTTAAAACGCCAAAAATAATATGTTCCCTTAAAGTAAAAGATGCCCCGCCAATCAATAGAATCATCAAAGAAAAGAAAAACGAAATACTCGGTCTTTTAGGAACCCTTTTAGTTACTGGTGATATTACAGAATTCGAATATGATCGCAGGCAGCAATCCTGGATAGGAGACCAAGATTATCTCAACTCACAGAAATTACTAATCGCCTCTATGATCGTTTTGAGAAGATGGAGGAATTCAGGGATGAAGGTTTAAGGTTGGGAACAATTGAACCCGAGATTGAAGATGGGGAAGCAATGAACAAAGCATACTCTTGGTTAACCTATCGAGCAAGAGGGGAGGTTATCCAAGATGGATTGAATTCTTGGAGAGAATTGCACCCACTCTACCTCAGAGACTCAGACAGAAACTCCAAGACCTGAGAGCAATTAAGACTCGGTTGACCTTCATTTGTAAGTTCACCAAAGTGAGTGATCCAAGGGTGTGGATCACCAGTTCATTTATAGTGATTACTTTGTCATCACAAGATCTCGAAATATTGATGTTGAACTGCGAAATGCACTTCAAGCAATGCAGGAACAGATGATGCAGGTGGACAGTTACAGACTGGATCGCATCGAGATGCTGAGAGTGGTTATAATGTCTTATGCTCCTGTGGGTGGTTGCTTCTTCTCAACACTGAGTGGATTGGATTAAAGAGAGCAACTGTGAATGTCAAGAATATTGATGGTCAAGACTGCTTCAAGTATGCAATCTTGGCTTACCTGCACCGAAAGGACATCAATAAACACAAGAGCAATGAACCCAGCCAGTATAGAAGATGGTTAAACGAACTCAATTTCGAAGGCATCCAGTTTCCAGTTGCCTGTGATGCAGAAATCATTGATCGATTTGAGGAGCAGAACCTGAACTGAGTATCAACATTTATGGTGCAGATAATCAAGCACAGTGTTTCTATCCTCTCCATCAATCCGCAACCCGAGGAGAAAGACAAGATTAACTTTTATTAATCGAAACGAAGAGGATGATAGAGGACATTATATCACCATTATGTCTCTGAGTCGACTCCTGAAAACCACCTTTGATAAAGCCATGATGGTCGCATTTATTATTGTGAGACCTGCCTGTCTCGTTTCAGAACTCAGGAGAAGCTGGACATTCACTTAGAAGCCAATCGCTGCATTGATTGGAGGAGAGCAAAGGTAAATGCCCGAAATCTGGAAGTCACATTGCATTTGGGCTTCAACACCTTCGCAAAACTGTGTGGCTTCCCACTATCTGCTATGTAAAAATGGATAGTCACTCGGTTCCAATTGATGAGAACCGCAGTAAAAGAGCGGTCAAATCGGTTTCTTTAACAGTTGTGATGGGGATGAGGTGATCTCTCATTATTTCGAGGGATCAGATCCACTTGGTGCTCTGTTTACCACTCTCACAGAGATCAGACCCAAGTAATCCGCACTCTATTCACAATATTCAATGCACCCACTCACAGAAGAGCAGAAAGCACAATACAAGATCACTAAACACTGTTATATCTGTGCTGAACGATTTACCCATGAGAATTTCCCAGTAAGAGACCATTGTCATCAATCAGGAGCTTTTATTGGAAAAGCATGCCGAAACTGCAACCTCCACAGGAGAATCTCAAAGCAAACGAAGTAGCAATTGTGGTGGATCACATGGATGAATGTGACACGAAATATTCCGCAAAATTGCACAGCAAGATGATAAACTTCGTGTTGAGATCCTGAGCAAGAATTTCGATCAATACTCTCCTGCAATGGGGCATGTGGAAATTCATAGATGCTTCGCACTTCATGGACTTCCAGGCAGTGGATGCGTGATCTATGGTAAATTCCAGACTTCCGAGAATTGGCGTTTTCCAATATGGATTGATCCTGCCCACTATGTTTCGGCTCCTGGATTATCCTGGGATGCAATGCTCATTTATACCAGAGCAAAGATCGAGCAGATCAGTGATGTAGGGCAATACGAATTCATTGAGAGAGCAATTCGAGGTGGGTTTGCTACAATGCCTACTCGATATGCAAAGGTGGAAACCCAGATGACCATATAGTTCTCTTGGATGCAAATAATCTGTATGGTTTTGCTCTCAGTCAAGAACTGCCCATTGGAGATTTTCGATGGGAAGATGTCTCAGAGGCACTTAAAAGAGACCCAAGGACGAAGTGCCTTTATTGAAGTTGACTGGAATACCCACAAACTCTCACAGATCATTACGATTTTCCACTTGTAGTTAATAAAGAACATGTCACCACCGAAATGCTGGTGGGTATCAAGAAAGTTACTGGATATCACAGGTGAGAAGATAAGCAAAACCCCAAACTCACTGCAACATTCTCACCCAAAAATAACTATGTGATTTCCCACCTCTCTTGATCTATCTTGTGAGCAAAGGTATTATAATCACGAAGGTTCACAGGTTCTCTCATTTGCAACCTCTGCATTTATGAAGAGTTATATTGATCTAAATACGAAACTGAGGCGCCAATCTATGTCCAGATTCGAGAGTGACTTCTTTAAATTAATGAACAATGCAATCTATGGTAAATGCCTCGAATCATGCAGGGGTCGCTCTGTGGTAAAGATTGCTAACAGTGAGAAACTCTGCAAGAAATATGCTGCAAGTCCACTAATCAAGGCAACCAATGTATTAAACGAAAATGCTGTTGCCTTTGAGATGTATTCCAAGCATGTTCACTTAGATAAACCTGTTGCAATTGGTGCTTTTGTGCTGGATTTCGCGAAACTCCATAACAGCAGGTTCTTTTATGATGTGGTGAGGAGAACTTGGGAAACAGCAGAGCTGCTATTCCATGATACAGATTCTTTCTGTCTACTGCTGCATACCAATGATCTAAATAATGAGATGAAGCGAATTGCTGGACACCTGGATTGCAGTAATTATGATCCCCCCACCCTCTCTTTGATAGGAGCAATCGTTGATTCCAGGTAAATATAAAAACGAGTTTCCAATGCAAAGATTGTGGAGTATGTAGGTCTGAGATCGAAACTCTATTGCTTTCAGAACTGAGACCTTTGATAAAATAAAGATGTCTGGGACTTCCTCCAAAGAGGTTCACTTTGATGATTTCAAGAGATGCCTGTTTGAAGGCATCACCAAAACAGTAGCAGTAGTAAACAAGCGAAGGCAAGACCACAACCTATATGATTTGGAGAGCAGAAGGGTGGCTCTAAACCAACTCGATAGCAAAAGGAAGATATTAGACGATGGAATTCACAGCATTCCATTTGGGCTCTAATCTACTTCATCAATCTTTCTTTTTCTTTGGTTTCGCTCTCCAAGAAGTAATAAACCGCGAATTAAATGCAGCAGCCATATACATCTTAATCCTGGATCATTGGGCTCAATTGCAAAGTAGTTTGGAATTGTGTTCTCCTTCCACACAGACTCTTGCATTTATTATATGAGAGATAAGGTAAAGATGCCTTCTACACAAATAGGATTGAGACAACCACCAAGAATTGTGAGAAAAGAGGCAATTGAAGATCGAGGGAATATTCTGCCCATCACAGTTCCAGTGGAGGAGAAGAGCAGTCGAATATTAAAAAGATCAGAGATGGTCAAGCAATTAATCCCAGAGACCCTCCCAGCTGAGACAGCACCAAAAGAGTCGAAGATTGCTAAGAAGTTCTATGATCCCAGGACAGGCTACAAGGGATTTACTGCAATGAGACAGGAACTACCAGAGGAGAACTACAAGAAGATGAGAGAATGGTATGATAAGCAGGAGGTTGTCCAAATTAATGCATCTCGAAAGAGAGATCCCATGATTCCAATTAGGCAACCCCTTGATACATATGTGATTGATCTGCTCTTCTTTCCTGCATACAAAAAGCAGAATGATGGTTATGATACATTTATGAGTGCAATGGAATCAACCCTGAGAACAGGGTTCATAATTCCAATGAGAGACAAGAGTGCTCTTACTACACTTGCAGCATTCAAGCAACTTGAACAGAGAGTCCCAGACCAATTGTTCGCATTCAGAGTGACAGTGGAAGCGAATTTACCAATGTGTTGTCACAGATTATTTGGGAACAAATTCATTGAGCATCAACTAAGTGATGTTGCAGATCACAGAACCCAAGGTCGAATTGAAGCCTTTAACAGACAGATCAAGAGATTGATCAACTGAGAATCATAAATGCATTGCAATAATACTCTTTTTTGATGTGTTGGGTGATATTGAGTATAATTATAATAATACCATTCACTCTGCAACCAAGAGAAAACCAGCAGAGACCACAGAAGCCCACTACAAAGAGATTGTGAATATGGAGGATCAGAGATTCAAGAAATCGATTGAGTATCTTGATGCCCTGAAACCTGGAATGTTTGTGAGAGTGAAAGTTGAAAAGAATCCATTGCAAAGCAGGGGTTAATTGGTCTCGAATTGTTTATAGTGTGGAGGGCAGAGAGGGCTTCAAGTTCAGAATCAGAAGTCCAGTGGTGAGATAGTTGATGGTAGATTCGCTTTTCATGAACTGCTGCCCATTAAAGGTGTTGAGTATCATGAAACTCCCACAGTGGATGCTCTTGAACAGGCAAAGGAGGAAGCCAGGGTTGATTCAGCAATCAGAAAGGAGGGCATAGAAAAAGCAAGTGAAGTACCAAAAGAACCCCTCACAGAAGCAAGAGCACAAAAGAAGGGTAGAGTAGAGAAAGAATTAAAGAAGTTGACCATAGCAGGAACCCAGAAATTATCAGAAGTCAACAGTCAGAGGTGGTATATACTTTTCAACCACCAAGGAAACATATACTGCACCCAAACTCGATTTAATCTACGAAGTGGCAGAGGAAATAGATTAACAACGCTTTCGGAATCTCTTAGACCTCTGGCGAATTTTCCTCATTTGTCTATCTTTTTCAATAATTTCCAAGAAGAAAGTTTCAAGTTTGAGACCAGTTGGTAATTTAAACAAAGAACAGTCTCACATGCTCTGGCTGTGACATGAAGAAATTGTAATAGAAAGCAGTTTTGAAATCATGGATCCAGTCTGATGGGCAGCATGGATGATAGCAGGGTCTTGGTAGATGGGATCCATAGCAGAAGTTGGGAGAATCCAGAAAATCCTTGTCAATTTTTATTTTGTAAGTGCCCGATCACGAATCCTGATTGGCGCTATCGTGGCGATTCCGAATCTGTTTCAGATTTAAAACGGAGCACCTTGGTAATAAAATACATATGTATGACCGATATTGAAGTTTCGGTGAAGTTTCGGTGAAGTTTCGGTGAAGTTTTCGGTGAAGTTTCGGTGAAGTTTCGAAAAAGTTTCGGTGAAGTTTCGGTTAAGTTTCTGAAGTTCGGTGGAGTTCGGTGAAGTTTCGGTCAATCGGATAATTCTATGAATCGCAAATGGTTGGCGTCATCGCAACCATCATCG
>QPMI01000091.1:0-86871 GCA_004431415.1 Cyanophora paradoxa | reverse complement strand
TCCAAGTGCAAGGACAACTGCTTGGACGCCTGACCGTGCGCGCGCCTCGAATGCTGGGCCAAGCGCTCGCTGCTGAGCCATTCTCCAGGTCCGGATGGAGCGGCCTCCGCCTGGTGGCAGCAGGACCAAAAAGAAGCTCAAGAAGCTCATTGCGAAGCTACCGAGTGAGTCCGGCCCCGCTAGCGCTCTGTATATGTAGCGCGTCGCTGTTCCACAGCGTCATTTGACCTGTGTAGTGTATATGCGCTTGCACTGTATATATATATAGTGCTTACACTCTCCGCAGCGTCATTCGACCTGCGTCGCCTGCGCGGCTTGCGGCTGAGCTCCGTCCGTGCGTGGCTCGCCACGCCTCGTGCGACGCCCTCTCATCCTGCGGGCAGTGAACAAGAAGGAGATCACTGAGAACCGCCTGCTCGAGGCGCTCATGTTCCTCGCAACGAATGGCTACGTCTACGTCTCGGCCACCTACACTCTCGCCGACGCATCAAGCACGTGGTTCAGCTCGCTCTTGAAGCTCGAGGTGCGTGCGGCCGGCTCGCGCCGGCCCGCGCCCGCCCGGCGCCACTCGCCGCGCTGACGCCGCCCCGCGCGCTCGCTCCAGTGCAAGGTGTACGCCCAGGAGCCTCTCTTCGCGAGCCGTGACTGGGAGAAGAAGCGGCAGGACCGGATCCGCCGTGCGGCCCGGCCCTGTGGACCCGCCTCTCGCCCGCGAAGTCTGACCTCCGCCTCGCAGTGATGATGGAGCACCTGGAGATGCCGAACCTCTGCCTGCCCGCCGACGCGCCCCCCGCCTCCTCGGGCCCCGCCGCGGCCTCCTCTTCGACCCCCGCCGCCTCCTCCTCGGCCCGCGCCGCGTCCTCGTCCTCCTCCTCGGCCCCCGCGCCGGGCTCGCCCGGCGACTTCAAGAAGTTCACGGCGACCCTCGAAGGGAGGCAGCGCCGTGCGCACCGCGCCCGCGCGCCAGCGCACTCGAGACGCCGCCCCTGACTCCGGCCCGCAGCGGAGTGGAAGATGATGCGGGGCGGCTGGGTGGACGTCCCCGACTCGCTCGGCAAGCTGCTGGATCGCTGCGTGTCGGACGGGTACCGCGAGGCGGAGGCGCCCAAGGGCCTCTCCGTGGAGCTGCGCAACTACCAGAGGCAGTCCCTCGCCTGGATGCTCGACAAGGAGCGCGGCGAGTCCATCTCCGCCCCCTTCTGGACGCCCCTCAAGTTCCCCAGCGGTCCGCTGCGCCGCCGCGCTTGTCCCTCGCGCCCCTCCGATGCCCTCGGGCGCAGGCAAACCGTACTTCTACTGCCCGCTGACGGCGTCGTTCGCGTGGGCGCTGCCGGGGGAGCGGGGCGGGATCCTGGGGGAGGCGATGGGGCTCGGCAAGACCGTCGAGCTGCTCTCCCTGATCCTCGCCGACCTCGAGGCGCTGGTGCGCCCCGCCCGCCGCCCGCCGCCCGCCCCGCCCGCCCCGCCGGCCGCCGACGGCGCGGCAGGACGCGGAGCGGGCGGGCTCGAGCTCCAAGGGAGGAAGGGAGGGCCGCGGCGGCCGCCAGCAGCTCGGCGAGGAGGACGAGGCGCCGGCCAAGGCGGCCGGCAAGCGCAAGGCCCGCCCGGCGGCCCGCAAGCCGGCGGCGAAGAAGCGCGGGCGCGCCGCGAAGGAGGAGGAGGAGGAGAAGATGGAGGACGCGGAGACGAAGCGACGGCTCGTCCTCGGGCGGCGAGGCGGCCGCGCCGCCGGCCCAAGCGGGGGGCCCGCGCCCCGCGGCGCGCCTCGGCGGCGGCGGCGGAGAAGAAGCGGAAGGCGGCGGTTAAAAGAGGAGGAGGAGGAGGAGGAGGCAGGGAGCTCGGCCAGCGGCTCCAACGCGTCCTCGTCGGAGGAACGAGGCGCCCCCGCCCCGCAAGCGCGCCGCCCGCGGCCGTGGCGGAGGCCGCGGCGGCGCGCGCGGCCGCGGGCGAGGCGGCAAGGGCGCTGCCGCCGCTGCCGCCGCCGCCGCCGAGCCGGAGGAGGCGCCCGCGGCGGACCTGGGCGCGCCGGCGTCGGCGGCGGTTTCAACGGAGGGCTCCGCGGACGGCCCGCAGGGGCGCCCCGGCTCGCCCGCAGAGACGGCGCCTCTTCCGCCTCCGCCTCCAGCACCGGCCGGGGCCGCGGCGGCCGCGGCGGGCGCGGCGCGCGCGGCGGGCGCGGGGGAAAGGCGGGCGCCAAGGCGGAGAAGGGCCCGGCGCTCCAGCAGCCGAAGGCGGAGGAGATGGTGGACTCGGCGGCGACGCTGGTCGTTGTGCCCGTCTCGCTGCTCGGGCAGTGGGCCAACGAGATCGAGCGCAAGTGCTCCCGCAAGCTCCGCGTCCTCCAGGCCCGCCCCGCCGCCCGCCCGCCCCGATCTCCCCTGACGCCCCGCGCAGTACCACGAGAACCGCACGACGAGCGCCAAGGCCCTCGCCAAGTGCGACATCGTGCTGGTGCGCCGCTCCGCCGCCGCCGCCGCAGCCGCCGCCGCCGCCGCCGCTCACTGGGCGCCGCAGACGACCTACTCTATCCTGGCCAAGGTCGGCCTCACGGAGGTGGACGCTCTCCAGAAAGTCCGCTGGCGGCGCATTATTCTTGGTAGGCCCCGCCCCGCGTGCGCGGCCGGCGCTCGCGGCCGACCCCGCGCCGCAGACGAGTCCCACTACATCAAGAACGCGCAGGCCAAGACTACCAAATTCATCTGCAGCCTGGACGCCAAGTTCCGGTGGGCCGCGTCGGGTGCGCCCTTCGAGATATCGGCTGCGCCTCCGGGATCTGCAGGCCGACGTATTTTGCTGCAGGGACGCCGCTGCAGAACCAGGCGAACGACCTGCACACGACGCTCGCGTTCCTGAAGGTGGAGCCGTTCGCCTCGTCGGCCTCGGGCTGGCGCGAGGCCGTCGTGCGGCCCTACGAGTCCTCTACGACGCCAAGCGCGGCGTCCTCCTCAGCATGCTCAAGATCCTCATGATCCGCCACATCGGTGCCGGCCCCGGCCCCTCCGGGGTCGCCCTCTCGCCGGCTGCGCCCCGCTCACGCGCGCGCAGGCTCGCAGGTGATGGACGGGGCGCCGCTGGTGGCGCTGCCCGCCAAGACGTACGCGGTGCAGCGGGTGGAGATGCCGCCCGAGGACGCCGAGCTCTACGCCCGCCTGCACGCCCTCGTCGAGAGGAAGTTCGCGCGCATCGGCCGCTCCGACGACCTCCTCCGCTCCAACTACGTCCAGGCGCGCCCCGCCCCCCGGCGCCCCGTGCACCCGTGCGCAGCTGAGGCGGGGCGGGCAGGCGATGAGCCTGCTGCTGGTGCTGCGGCAGTTCGCGAGCCACCCGTCGCTGGTGACGCCGGAGAAGTACGGGCAGCTGGTGAAGGCGGTGGAGGCCCTCGCCAGCGAGCCGGAGCCCGAGGGCGGGGCGCCCGAGGCGGGGAGGCCCGCCAAGATGCCCGTTGAAGAGATCCTTCAGAAAATCGCGCAGAGCAGTGCGCCGCCCCGCCCCGCCCCGCCCCGCCCCGCGCGGCGGGCAGCCGACTGGCCCCTGGGCGCAGCGAACGCGCAGGAGTTCGTCGTTGAGGTGCAGAAGAACATCGCGCAGCTGAAACCTCATCGAGTGCACGGTCCGCGCCCGGAGACCCGCCCCGCCCTCCCGCCGCGCCCCGCTCACTCACGGGGGCAGATCTGCTGGGAGCTGTGCGAGGAGCCGACTATCACGCCCTGCGGGCACGTCTACTGCCAGGGCTGCATCGAGGCAGCCATCTCCCGCGGCACCAACACCGGCTGCCCCAGTGCCGCCGGCCCCTCCGCCACAACCAGGCGCGCGCCGCGCCCCGCCCCGCCCCGCCCACTCACCCACCCTGGCCGCGCGCTGACCTGCCCCGCGCCGCAGCTGATGGTGGTAAAGCCGCCGGCCCAGCCGGCCCCGGAGCCTGCGCCAGCCGCGGCGGGCGGCGCCGACGCCGACGACTTCGACCTCAAACTCATCGCGGTGCGCCGCTCCGGCGCCGGCTCGTCGCCCGAGCGCGCCGCCGCCGCCGGCAGCTTACGCGCGGGGCGCTGGGGCAGGCGGGGCAGCGGAGGGCCCGAAGGTGCGGGCGCTGCTGGCGGCGCTGCGGGGCATGGCGGAGGGCGACAAGGCGATCGTCTTCTCGAGCTTCAACGAGACGCTGGCGCGCATCGAGGCCGCCCTCAAGCGCGAGGCCTTCCGGTGCGCGCCGCTCGAGTGGCTCCGATCCGAGCGCGGCGGCCCGGGACCTGACGGCGGCGGGGCGGGCGGCGGGGGCGGCGCAGGTACGTGAAGATCGAAGGGTCGACGGCGGCGAAGACGCGCGCCAAGGCCCTCCAGTCCTTCCAGGACGACCCCGCCTGCCGTGTCTTCCTCCTCTCCGTCCGGGTGCTGCCCCCTGCATCCCGCCCCCGGCCCCCGCGCGGCGCTGCCGGCGCTGACGCGGGGCAGGCGGGGGCGGTTGGTTTAACTCTGACGGCGGCAAACTTGACGTTCATCATGGAGCCGTGCCTCAACGCCGGCACGGAGGCGCAGGCCGTCAACCGAGTCTACCGCATCGGTCCGCGTCGCCTCCGCTCTGGGTGCGCTCGTTGTGATGGAGGGGGCGGTGGCGAGCGCAGGCCAGACGCGGGACGTGGAGATCGTGGTCTTCGCGACGCGCGGCACGGCCGAGGAGCGCGTGCTGCAGGTCCGGGACCCGCACCCGGCCCTCGCCGACAGCGCCGGCGCGCCCCGCTCCCGGACCCCGACGCCCCGCCCCGGCCCCCGCCGGACCCGCCGCCCCGCGCCCGGACGGCCCCTCCTCCTCGTCCTCCGCGGCGCCCCGCCCCGGGGCGCGCCCCGCGGACAACCTCTCCCTCGACTCGTACGACGGGTACTCCGACGCCGAGGTCTACGAGGACGAGCCGTACCCGTTCCCGTTCCCGGCTTCATGTACGGCCCGCCGGGCATGGAGGAGGAGATGGAGGACTCCGACTCGGACTCGGACATGGAGATGTACATGGCGCGCTACGCCGGCCTCTTCGGCGCGCCCCGCCGCCGCCGCGCCCGCCGCCGCCGCGCCTCGCGCGCCCCGAAACCGGCCGACTCGGCCTCTCGCGCACCGACCGCCCGAACCTCCGCACGGACCAGTGGCGGCGCCTCTTCGAGGCCATGCCCGCCCAGGCGCCGGCGCCCGTTGCTGCCCCCGCAGCCGCCGCGCCCGCGGGGGCCTCCTCCAGCAGCGGCGCCCCTGTCCCGGCGGCCCGCTAGCTCTAGAACCCCTCCGATCCCGAGCTCGATCCCGCGCTTCCCACTGTATACGTACTTCACCTAGGCCTAGCCTCGTCCCGTTGTTTTCCTTGTGCAAACCTGGCGCCATTCCAATATTAATTGCAATTGCAATCGCACTGCGGCAATGCACTGCGGCAAGCGCTAGCTATAGCAATCTCGGGGACTTCGAATCACGTGCATGTGCGGACTTTGATTTCGGGCCGGGCAACGTATACGTATATACGTATACGTACGTATACTTGGCAAACTTCGACGTTCGAAGATCGAATTTGGAACTTCTCCCCCTCCGGGAGCTCGAGGGGGTACAGCTCTCCCTTTCGGGAGGGGGTACAGCTTCGTTAGATCTAGACACGCGGCGCGCGTCGGGCGAATACGGCACCCACATGCGGATCCTGGCGCTGAACCTCTTTTTGCGGCCGCCCGGGGTCTGTAACAACGGCGGTCTGCTATTCCCGCGCCGTGTACAGGGCTTTGGAATGCGCGCCTCATCTTCTTTTAGATGACTTCAAGGACGAGCGACTGGACGATTTCCTCGCGTTGATTTCCTCGTACGACGTGCGCCACTCCGACGCCCGAGCCCCGCGCGCGCGCGCCGCCCTTGCCTTCGAGGCGCTCCCGTCGCTCAACAGTAGCCTTGCCTGTCTCTTTAGACGTCCTCATCGCGCCTCAGCCACGCCGCGCGCTCTTCGCCGCGCGGATCGCCAGCGCTCGTCCGGTCCGTCAAGTGCATGCAGCACTCACTCGTGCCCTTCGCCAGGTCGTTTGCCTTGAGGAGGTCTTCTCGCTGGGGACAAACCGCCCGCGGCGTCTCATCAAGGCCGCACAGGTGCGCGCGGCACTGCCTTCGAACGCCCGCACCGCTCTCTGACCTTCCGTACCCAGGAACTCGGCTTCAAATACTCCGCGAGACCTCGGCAGCCGCTCTTCTTCCTCGTGGATTCGGGCCTTGTTATACTTAGCAAGAAGCGGTACTCAACCCCGCGCATACGCTGCGCTGAAGTTGGACGGGCCGCCGCGGGGCTTAACGTTTCGTCCAAGTGATTTAGACGAAAGTTTGACGAACGGGTTCGGCTCAAAAAACTGATTGCTCTCTCAGAATATTGCTCTCTGACGCGGTCGTCCTTCCGCGCGGCACGATCAAAGGGGCCGATGCACTGGCGTCGAAGTCCGTTCTGTACGCTCTCATTGAGGGGACGGACGGCACACCTTCCAGCCGCTTCCACCTCTTTAGCACGCACTTGCAGGTGTGTTCTCTCGCCGGGTGCAGCTACAGTCTCTCGCTTAGCACGCGGTTCAGGCGACGTACCCGGAGGTTGGCTGTCCCGTGCCGGAGCGCTACGTCGCCATTCGGAAGCAGCAGCTCGCTTGCCTGAGCGCCTTCGTGCAGAGGTCCGCGCTCGCCTGCCCGCCCACAGCTGGCGCAGTGCCGGCTCGCGCGAAGGGGTCGACGTCGGCAGCAAGCGGCGCGGGAACGACCTGCCCGTGATCCTCGCCGGCGTGCGCGGGGCCCCGCGCGTTTGCGCAGCCAACGCAGTGCCGGCCGATGCCGTTTTCCGCAGGACTTCAACATAAACTCGCGCGCGCACCACGAGCACTCGCCGACGGGCCTGTCCCCCCGCCACCCGCCGGCGATCACCCGCAAGAACCCGCACGCGCCGCCGCCGCCCCCCGGCGAGTCTCGCGAGTACCTGGATCTCCTCCGAGTGCGCATGCTCGCCCCTCTGCTGCCGCGGGGCCTCACGGGCGGCCGCGGCGCGCGCGCCCGCGCAGGCGGTCGACCCGGCCGGTCACGTGCGAGACCTCCTCAAGGTGCCCGCCCGCCCGCCCGCCGCCGTCCCTGGCCTCGCGCGCGCGCCGGAGGGCGTCGAGGCGCGCGCGCGCGCAGGAGGACAACGGCGGGCAGCACCCCGTCACCTTCGGCGATGCCGTCCAGGCCCGCCCCGCTCCGCTCCGCCCCGTCCCGCCCCGCCGCCCCGTCCCGCCGGCCCGCGGGGCGCGCTCGAGGGCCTCGCAGGACTACCCGGGCGGGCCGCTGCTGCCCCGGGAGACGGCGCTGACGCACGAGGACGACCTCGTCACCATGCAGTCGTGTGCCCCGCCGCGCCCCATTGCATCCTCTCCCCCTCCAGCCCGCCTCACCGAGCGCGCGGGGGCGCGCGCGGGCGGCAGGATCGACTACATCTTCTACATCCCGCCGCTCTGCGAGCTGGTGCCGGGGCTGGACGCGGCCCACCGGCACGCCCACGTGCGGCCCGTCGCCGGCACCGCCCGCGTCGAGCCCTTCTTCGTGGCCCGCCGCCCCTACTCCCAGCTCTCCGACCACTACGTGCCCCGCCCCGCCCCGCCCCGCCCCGCTTCGCGTCGCGTCGATGGGCGGCTGACGCTTGAGCCGCGCCGCGTGTAGGGCGTGGAGTGCACGTTCGCCCTCACGGCGCCGCCCCCGCTCGCCGCCCCGCCCGCGCGCTAAAGGCCCCGGCCCTCGAGCTCGACATCACGGACGTGCCCTCGGCCAGCCCGCCGCCCGCCCCCGGCGCCCCGCTGCCCCGGCTGCGGCTTCGGCGGCCCCGGGCCCGCCGGCGGGGAGCAGGAGGCGGCGCACGCGAATGCGAGGCACGTGCACCGGCCGACGTTCGTCTTCGCCGACTCGCTGGAGGCGCTTCACGCCGCGATGCAGGGCACCGAGCTGCCCGCCCACGACAAGCCCCGCGCCCCCGCCGCCGCCCCCGCAGGCCCCCGCCGCCCCTCCCTCCTCGCCGCCCCCGCCGCCACCTGAATGGATCCGGACGGGCGCCTCCGCGCCACGGCGCCCTCGCGCCACGGCGCCCTCTTTGTAAATATGTTTTGGTGCTTTACACTGCGGTTGAATACAAGCGCGCTGCTGCACGCACTATACCAGGTCGCGTCATTCGTACTATACCAGGCTCCTATTCCAGGGCTGCGCGGAACCGTTGGGCGGGCGTGGAAGGGGGAGCGAAGGTCTGCTCACCTCGGGGCGCGCAGCGTCGGCGCGGTCTTTTTCCAGTTCGCTGCGGTACTGCTCCGCACGAGACTTGTTGCGAAGCTCGATCAGCCGCTTGTTCTCCTCCAGGACCTGGCGGCCAATGACCCCCGGTGAGCCGCGTATCGCGTCCCGCAGGCTGCGGTCGGCGCGCGAGCGCTTGTGCTCCTCACCTGCCGCGCATACTGTTTCCGTGCCTCTTCCCTCTCCTTGTCCGCGTCCAGGTTAGCCTGCGAACAGCAGTGTCAGCAAGCGACGCGAGGCGCGAGGCGCGCAGTATAAGTACTTGGACTGCGGAGATCATGGCAGCCTGCGCCGACAGTTGGCGTCAGCCAGCCCGTTTCCTGTCCTAATGCACGACGGCAGCATCGAAGCGAAGCCTGCGGGGGGCCTCCAGCGCACCGAGACGTTGGCCTCCTGGGCTTGGGCCTGGGCTTGCAAGCTATGCCTAATCTGCAGCAAAATACTTAGCGCTACGCGTGCGCGTACGATCCGACAGCCCCATGATCAAGATGCCCGAAGGACCGAGGGGAGGACGGACCTGCAGGTGTCGTTCGTGTTCCTGTGCCTCCCGGCGTGCGATCTCCGCCTTCTCCTCTGGCGTGCCTGGATGCGGGACACGGTTCAGCGACGAGCAACTAGTTGGACGCGTGCTGAAGCAGCTACCAAACATGCGTTTCAAGGCCTCGTCTTGCATCGCCTTTGTTGTGAAGAGGGCGCAGTAGTTAGCAGTCGTCTTCAAAAGACACGGCTTTCAATACCTTCTTCTTCTGCGCGAGCGCCTCCAGCCTTGCTTTCTCCTGATCGGCTTGCACATCGATTGATGCATGCAGCTGCGTGTTGGGCGCGGGGTTCTTCAAGGGCCGATTCAAGATGCTGGGTTTCGCGCGGAAAGCCATCTCCGTGGGCAGACAGGGGGTCAGACGCGTGTGGTTTAAAGTTTGGACGAAAGTTTTAGACAAATTCGAAAGCTGGACGAAAGTTGGAGGAAAGTTGGACGAGTTGGACACAGTACCCCCCCCCTGCTGCTGGAACGGCGAGCTGCTGGAACGGCCGGTTTGTTTATCACGGTAGCCCATGTAGAGCCTCCTGGCTAGCCTTCAAGCCGTGCCTATCAGCCTCACCTCGGCTCCCAGGAACGAACGTATACTGGTAGGCCGTGAAGTGTGTAGCAACATGGCAAGCGCAGACTCGCACTTGCCCGCCCGCCGAAGCCGCGGCCGGGGGAGGCAGCTTCCAGGAACTGGGGTTGAACAGCGGACCGCGCAAGATCCGCAAGGTGCCGCGCTGACAGCGTAGCGAGCGCAGCGACGCTCGACGTTTACGTGAGCAGGTGCTGTCAGCCTCTAACGTCGCGCAATTCTTCACTCCTCCGACCGCTGACGAGCTCGCTGAGCTCGCGCAACGAGAAGCCACGAGTCCGTGCTTGCACGCTCTGTCCTTCGGCCTCACAATTGAACCAGAAGCGCTCGCAGGCAGGCGCTCGCCGCCCGCACCGCCGCCTACAACGTTAACAACAAGTACCGCCGGCCCGTCAGCTGCATGCAGCCAGACCGGTGCCACGCCAGCAGCGCCTGTGCGCCCGCCGCGACCTTCGCGTCATGCAGAGCTGAAGACGCTTTCAGATCACCGACAAGGAGCGGGTTCGAGGGCGGGTGCTGGCAGCAGCGGTACCAGCAGTAGCAGTAGTACGAGCAGCGGCCGCGGCGGAGACGGTGACGTACAACCTTCCCCCCACCGAGACCTTACAGCAGAGGAGTGGCCGCCGGCCTCGCCTCGGAAGGAGTTGGACGGCACGTGGACCCGGCGCATTCTCGCGTGGATGGAGTGTAAAATGGCGGCTGGTGACAGCACGCTGAGGTCCGCCGCGAATGCTCCCTCCTGCCCTTCTTGAAGCTCACCTTGCCCGGGCGTCAGTCGGCTCTTCTTTTGCAGTGAGAAGCCCAAGCCCTTGACAAAAGAGCAATGCGCCGGTACGCATTAGTAGTAAGATACTGTCAAAGTCTCCGCTTCTACTGCCAAAGTCTCCGCTTCGACGCCCTTCACACCTGCGCCCGGGCGGCGCAGGGCTTTACGACCTCACGCCTCCCATGTGGATCCCCACGCGTACGCCCCCGGCGAGCCTCAGGGCGGCCCAGCGGATGGACATGGAGTTCTCGAGCGTCACGCCGCCGGCGACCGTGCGGGACAATGACGCGAGGCACGCCGCGGGGGCTGCGACCGCACGAGCCGCCGCGCCGGCGCCGGCGTCGGCAGCGGCCGCGGCCGCGGCCGCAGGCCTAGCTATAGGCTTGGGAGGCGCGCGGACGTAGCGCGCCTACTGCCGCATGACCTTAGTAGTCTAGATTAGACCTGAGTCTGTCTAGATTAGTCTAGATAGACTCAAATCGGTATACGTAGTGTCGTAGCGCTAGCGAGTTTGAATAGCCTCCACAGCGGAATCGGTTTAGCGCACGCGTACGCAGGCTCAACAGCCTAAACGTGCCGGCTTGCACGCCATGAACTGCAGCTGTAGCTATAGCTAGCTAGCTGCCCTTGAAGCTGTTCAGGTGTGTGTGTGCTCCTATTAGGGGTACACCACCTATGTACACCTAACAGGTTTAAAGTCTATCCTCTCAGCGCTAAATCTCGCTGGTCGAGACACCTACGGCATGAAGACACGTAGGTGGCGCCATCTACCGCCATGACGTACAGTAGACGAGGAGGGACTGAAACCGAGGAACTGAGTAAAGCCCAGAGCTCAGTGACTACGTATACCAGAAGCATCCGACTAGCCAAGAGACGGCCAAAGAGCTGATCGACCCGTGTACGAACAGAGGAAAAGCCTGTGAAGCGCGGTGGCACAGAACCTACAGTGGCTAGCTGTAGGTGCAAAAACCTCTGAAGAGATGAAGGGTCAATCAGAAAGGAAGAACTATACCGACTCATCTAAAGAATCCTGCTCTCAATCCTGGCAAAAGAAAGGGTTCTGTAACGGTTGGGGCGGGCGGGGACGGGGTCTCCTCCGCCTGGAGGGCCGCAAGAAACATTTGGGCCCTCTCTTCCGGGGAGAGGCCCGCCTCCTCCATCGCCAGCGCCATTTCATCCGCCTCCTCTGTAATCGCTCGCCGCTTCGTGAGGGCGGCCGAAGGGGAGCCGTCCTCGGAGGGCCCGGATTCCCTGGCCCGAGTCCCCTTCGGCTTGTTGGCCGTGGTCTTGTGCCGTGCCGGCGACGCCTTCGCCGCCTTTGACGCCGTCCCCGGACCAGCCGGCCCCGTCGTCGCCACCGCTGCCGGCGGCATCGCCGCCGTCACCGCCACCGCCGTCGCCACTGGCGGCGTCGCCGCCGCCGCCGCCGCCGCCGCCGCCGCCGCCGCCGCCGCCGCCACCGCAGGGGTCGTCTCCACCGCCCCCAACGCCGGGCTCGGCGCCGGCGCCGTCTGCACTATCGCTCGGGAGCCCACCTCCGTCTCCAGCGGCCGTGAGGCCGCGGGAGGGGGGTGGCGCCTCGCCGAGCGCTTCGCTCCTGAGCACTCTCTTGAAGTGTGTCCAAAACGCTCACACCCGAAGCACTGAATCGGTCTCTTCGGGCGCGCGTTGTGGCAGGTCCCAAAGTGAAGAGCCCCGTCCGCCTCCGACAGAGAAGGGTCGATTGCGCTCATCTCCACCGACTGCGGGAAGCGTCAGGCTGCCTGAGGCTGGCGCGAGGAGGGTACAGCTTGGCGCCTTAGCTTGAGATGGCCCGGGTCGACCGATGTCCAGATTGCAACGACGAGATTGTGCAGGAGGCGAACGAACGTGTGTGTTCGAGCTGCGGCCTCGTCGTGGAGGAGGGCGTCCTGCACGCCAGCCTCGAGTTCACCAAGAAGGAAAGAGCGAACGGCCCTGACGACAAGTTCAACCGCGTCGGCACCGTCGTGCGGAACAACGACGTGAACGGCGGCCTACGCGGTGCCCGGCTCAGCGGGCCGGGGGTTCACTCGGAGTGTGAGCGCCAGGCTTGGCGTGTGGTGCGCTCTCTACGTCCTGCCACTAGATACCTGTGTCTTATCTTTCGCAGAAAGCCGCTTTAAAGCGCGTAGATCAGCTAGGGTCGATCCTTGGGGTCTCGCGGCGCATCAAAGGGGAGGCGTGCAGCCTGATGCGGCGCATCATAGACTCCAGGTGTTCTTGCGCTTACGTTTTCTTCGCAACGGCCTGCGCTCCTGCGCTCACTGCGGCGACAGCTGGTCGAGGCGGCGCCTGGTCAACTACATGGCCGCCGCCAGCACGTACATCGTATGCCGGCAGAACGAGACGCCCGTCTCCTGCATGGACGTCGCCGTGCGTCGCCCGCCGTCGCTGCGCGCGTGCCCGCTCACCTGCCGCCGGCGGCACAGGACGCGGCCGGCATGCTGGTCTTCTCCTTGTTCCGCATGTGCGGGGCGGTGCAGCAGGAGTTCAAACTCGTGGTGCCGGCCCACGAGCCCGTGGTCTACGTCGAGCGCACGTGCTCGAACTTGGGCCTCGTCCTGGGTCTCCGGCCCCGCCCCGCTCGCACCCCCGCGCCCCTCTCTGAGGCGCCGCCGCCACGGCAGGGAGGAGAAGCAGGGTCCTGCAGCAGACGATACGCATCCTCGAGATTGCGAAGGCACGCGATTGTGCCCCCGGCGCGCCTCCCCGCCCGCCTCCCGTCGCTAACGGGCGCACAGGAGATGTGGGTGCAGGACGGGCGGCGGCCGCAGCTCGTCTGCGGGGCGGCCATCGCGCTGGCGCTGGAGAACAACCCGCGGGCGGCGGGGCGCGTCCTGGCGGCGGAGGCGGGGGCCGAGGCGGCGACGGGGGCGGGGGAGGCGGGCCAGGCGGCGGAGACGGACGAGGAGGAGTGGCGCGAGGCGGGGAGCGCCGCCTCCGCCGCCCCGGAGGGTCCCCGCCTGACCCTTACCGTCCCTCAACGCAAGCAGATCATCGCCAAGGCGCCCCGCACCGCCCCGCTCCCCTGCGCCCCGCCCCGCGAAGAGCGGAGAGCGAGCCGGGTCGGCAGGTCTGCGTCGCGCTGGGCGGCATCTCCCCGCGCGCCGTCGGCGACCGCTACTACGAGCTGCGACAGGCGCCCCGCCCCCGCCCGCTCCTGCCCGCCGGCAGCGAAGGCTGAGGGGCGGTGCGTGGGGCAGGCGGTGGCGCGGGTGGGGAAGGAGGGCCTGCCGTGGGCGGAGAGCGTGGAGGGGGGCACGGTGGTGCCCCACCTGGACGCCATCCTCGACTTCGCCGAGGCGCGCCCCCGCCGCCACCCCCCCGCGCCCCCGCCCCCCGCCCCGACGCCCCACCCAGCTGCGCCGCCTCGCGCGCGCCCAGGAGGCCCGCGCCGCCGCCGCCGCCGCCGCCGCCGCCGCCCCGCCCGAGGCCGAGGACGAGGCCGAGGCCCGCCCCCGCCGCCGGAGCTGCCGTCGCCGGTGCCGGTGCCGGTGGCGGTGGCGATGGCGGTGCCGGAGCGGAACCGGAGGCGGCAGCAGGAGCTGGCGCGCTTCGAGGGGCCGCCCTCCTTCCAGCGCCACTGCGCCGCGCGGGAGCGGTGGCGGCGCGCGGTGGAGACGGCGCTGTGGCGGGCGGCGGGGGCGGCGACGGAGGAGGAGGTGCTGGCGTTCGAGGAGGGGCGGGCGGTGGAGGGCCTCCTCGCCGCGGGGGCCGACCCCGCCCTCGTCGCCGACCTCGGGCCCCTCCAGGCCGCCCGCGCCCTCGGCCTCCCGAGCCCGCCCCGCCCGCCGCCCCGCCCCAGCCCCGCCCCGCAGGCCTTTCCCCCCGACGCCGCCGGCGGCCCCGCGACCTGGGAGGGGAAGGTCGCCGGCTCGCGGAAGCGGACGCGGGCGCGGGTGGCGGCGGAGGCGTCCGCGGGGGCCCCGCAGCAGCAGCAGCAGCAGCCGCTGGTGCAGGACGACGCCCTCGCCGAGGGGCGCGACGGGCAAAGTTCGGCACACGAAGCTTCGAACAGCACAGGTCCAGAATAGCACAGAGCAGATGGAAAGGGGGTACGACGGTAGGGGAGGGGGGCGAGGCTACTGCGTGTTATTAGTGTAAATCAAAACTAGTCTAGTCTGCCATAGTCTCATAGTATGAACCAGGCTCTGAATGGGCAAGGATAGCAGGTTACGGCTGTACACACATGTACACATACTGTATAGCCTCGTAGCGCAGCTGCAGCCGTTGTTCTGCGTGCACGTGGAAGCTCAGCACTGCGCCGTGTCTCCAAAAAAATACCCGCGAAAAAATCAAAAACAAATCAGAAAACAAACCATTCCCAGTAACCCAATCTTGAATATCAGTAAATCTCAGTAAGCCTCAGTAACCAAAATTGAATTAATCGAAGTTATATCATAATCTCGATTAATTATATCTTATCGAAGTTATATCTTTTTTATGCGCCGTGTCTCCAAAACAATTCCCAAGAAAAACAAACCATTCACAGTAACCCAATTCCAAATCTCACTAAATCTCAGTAAGCCTCAGTAACAAAAATCGAATTAATCGAAGTTCCAGGAGGGGACCCCGCCGGGGTCGTTTGCGTTATTCAAGCACACCTCTATCTACGTGACCGAGGCGTGCTACTCTACTGGCGCCCGCCCCGGACAGCGGGGGCGCGGGGCCACTATGAAGAGGTATATGTACAAGTGGTAGTGCTAGAAGCCGATGTGGAAAACCGATTGCACGGATGATCATGATCATGAACTGAGGCGATGTCGGAGATCTACGAGGTATGCATATACAAGAGCGTGCCGGACCGGACCCGTCGGGGCATGGGACGCCCTCTAGAGGGCTGGTGCGTCAGGGCAGCCAGGGGCCGCCCCGCGAGCCTAGTCCGCCACGCGGCGAGTATACGTAGAGCTGACGCCCCTAACGGGCGCCAGGTGCTCGTCTCCGGAATGCTAGAGCGGCGTCTGGAAAGACTAGTGGTCGTTGAGGCGAGGTGGGACATCGACCGAAAATAAGCACTGGCTGGTCCCTACGGCTATGTACATGAGTTTGTAGTCGACGTGCTCATCTAAAACTTCGATGGGGCTCTACATAATAGGTACTGCTAGCGGCGCTATAGCTAGCTGAGGAACGGAACGGAACGGAGGAAGGGAGGGGAAGGCCCGAATACAAAAAGGAAATGAGGACGCCCGGCCGCAGGGGCCGTCTCTGCTAGTGTTCGCCGTCGTCAAGGTGGGAGGCCCACCCCGTGGCCGCCGCCGGCGCGGCCACGGGTCGCGCTGCCGCACACCGCGGGCGCGGGGATCGGGAGGGTCAGGAGGGCGGGGGCCGCGGCCGTGGCCACGGACATGCCGGGGAGGGGGGGGGGGTCGCCGCATTCGCAGGGCCCGAGAGGAGGTGGACCAGAGCCCGGGTCGCCGCCTGGCAGGGAGGGCCGGGCGACAGGGGCCGGGGGCGGGGGCGGGGCGGGGGCGGGGGTGGATCAATGGAGCAAGAACCTGAGGCCTGGGGCGCGGAGAGTGAGGCGCGCGCGCGCCATGGCGGCCCGGCGCCGGCGGAAAAGCGAGAAACGGTGGCGCAGGCACGCTGCCAGTGCAGCAAAACTAAAAGGCGCCATGTCTCTTCCTGGCCGCTCGACGGGCCGCCCGGGACGGCATTTGCACAGCGCCCCGCGAGGGCAGGCCGAGCGCCGTCGGGGCAGGCCACGTCGTCGCATGCGCAGACATGGGACGGCGAGCGGTATTCATGGCTTAAAAGTAACGATATCGATGCAGTCGTGCAGCTATGAGGGCGTACTCGGCTGCGCGCTGAGGGCCTAAGCGACGTCTCCAGTCTCTAAGCGGCGGCCGGCGCCGCGGTCGCTAGATCTGGCTGAAGTGCTATAGCTAGTGCGGACAGGGCGGCTGTGCCACGGGGCGGTGGGGCAGCGCGCGGGGGCAGCGCAGGCGGCTCCCTGGCGGTATCGAAGCCCGGTGTCGATGATCGCCCTCGCGTACGCCTGCGCGCGCCCGCGTGCACGAAGCTGCCGAGTGGAAAGCGTGAGCCCGAGCCCGTGATCGACGGAGCGCAGAGCATCGGTGCCTATGAAGAGCAGTTAAGAGCGAGGGGATAGCGTCCTGGTGGCCGCGGTTGGCGACCCTTGCCCAGTTCGCGTACGCGAGGGCCGCGCTCCCGATCGGGCCGCGCTCCCGATCGGGCGAGCGGGGCCGGCTGGACGGCTGTTCGATCGCACACTGAGCTACCTGCGACTAGGGCTGAAGGCCGGCAGCGACTGCTGGCGCGCGGAATGCGAGAACCGATACGCTTGCTCCCTGGGAGGCGTGGCGGCTTGGGGAGGTTTTCGGACACGCTGCGGAGTCTCTGCGGGGGCCCACCGGTCGCCGCTATCCCGCGCGCCCTACTCTACGCTCCCGGCGTGCTCCGTGGTTATATCTTAAATCTTATTTATCGAAGTTATATCATAATCTCGATTAATTATATTTAATCGAAGTTATATCCTTTTTATCCGCCGTGTCTCCCATGAATTACAAAAATTTGATTGCTTTTTTAACATGCTTAAAAGTTATTAAACACAAACATATACCAATGGCTTGGGAAAAGCGCCAAAGAGATGTTAAGGAATGTGGATGTCACACAGTATGGGAAGTCCATGATTTCTTTAATGATGAGAGGGAAATGTATCAAGTTTATTGTGAGAAACACAAGCCAGTAACAAATAAAAAACAAACCATTCACAGTAACCACACAAAACAAAACGTAAAATCTCAGTAAGCCTCAGTAACAATTTAAAACCTCTTATTTTTTACTGTATTTTTTGAACGGTTTTTTACTGTATTTTTTACACTAGAAACAACGATAGAAAAGACAATAAAAACAATAGAATTGTAATTGCTTTTTAATCGTATATACGTCACTATATCAATATAGTATATACGATATATATCATAGAAAATCGATTTATGGTCATAGCTATGACATATCGATTTGTGTATATGTGATATATATATATGACGTCATGATGACGATGTATATGTATATGATATATATGACATACCACGTGACTCGGGAGATTATGACGATCACGGCGATGTGTATATTGTCATGATGTATATGTATATATGTGTGACGCAATCTGATTGGCTCACTGACTTTCAATGTATCCCCTTCAACTTCTCCCCAGGTTTACATCACAGATCACATCTCAGATAACATCTCGATCAGATAATACCTCAGATAATACCTCAGATTATATCTCAGATAATACCTCAGATTATATCTCAGATAATACCTCATATATTAATTTTAAATTTGCTGGCTTCTGATTGGTTCATGCCACAGAGTAGGGACTTTTCATCAAATGCGCCATAAAATGCGCCATAAAATGCGCCATAAAATGCGCCATTAAATGCGCCATTAAATGCGCCATTAAATGCGCCATGAAAACCCGGGGAATAAACCATAGTAGGGTATATGATCTCACGGTTCAAGTTTCGCTCACGTTTCACCGAAGTTTCGGTAAATCGATTATCGGCATCTTCAAACGCTTGTATCTCATCACCAGATTATGATCTCGCAACGTTCTGCATATCGGTTTGAAGCGCTGTTTAAGCTCTTCGCAACTATGCTATCTCCTTAGTATTTCAAGCTACCTTACCATACAATATTCTTCAGAAATCGACTTTTCAAACACTGATTGTGGTCATTTCTCGCTGAATCCGAGCCATCTGACCCCTTTTAATTGCTTTTCTCTTCACAAACTTCTTAAAACCCTTTATATCATCATCTGTTAGTACTGCTCGATCAGTATAGGTCTTGATATCGTAACCTTGCAGGCTAGCTATGACAGTTTGGTAATTATAACCCCACAACCGATGCAATTCCTTGTAGGTCTTTTTATCCATTCCACCATTGTACTCATCAAAAGCGCAATTAAACTCTTTCTCATTTCCGAGTATATTGAAAAATACTACAAACTCAACATTTCTACGAATCGTAGTTGAAATCGAACATAAACGCTGAACATTAAATATTACAGAAATTGCATAATGTCTTCCACTCGTGACCAATTTAGATAAAACAGCCGAATTATGCATATCCAAATTTGAACCTATCATATCATCAAGTATAATTACTAGATTATTGCGTTTCTCATTGTTCTCGATTCGTTTCTTTTGCATACTGATCAATCTCAAAACAATGTTATCATCCCACTCCTCATAGATGTTTTCGGGATGGGTGATGTCATTAAATTGCCCAGTAAAAGCTGTTGAACTAAATATAACGATCTGATCGATCTTGTCACGAAGCTCGTAAAGTAAGTATTTTGTGAACATTGTCTTACCTGTATTGGAGCGACCAACATTCAAAATTCTCGTCGGGATTCGAACTGTCTTACTTGGATCGAACTCCGGAATATCATCAAGATTTACTGTGTTATCCATTACAGTAATAAGATAAAAAACAAAATAAAGTACACACCTGCAAATAATTGCGCTTCCTACTCTAACGGAAGAAAAGAATCTACTTCCTTCGGTCGTTGCGCGCGGGCGAAACCGCGCTTAGAAGTTCGAGACTTTCAGGGTAGAGATGTTGTAGCCATTGAGTACCATAACATTGTGTCGGAGGGCATAGATATCAACCTGAACAGGAGCGGCATCAGTGCATCCGGAAACAGTGAGATCCATGTAACTCGAACTGCTGTTGAAGAAATCCTGGTAACCCATAACCGAGTTGTGGAGTGAATCCTTTCCGGATTTGGATAGAACAATTCCGTAAACATTTCCAGACTCGAATCCATAGGTGGTATTGCCAACTGAAACGCCCTTATAATGGGATGGAATGTGATTCATTGCCGAGAGGAAACCGGAAATGGGTTTGTTGGAGATATCGAGGGAGCGATTGTTGTGGAAGATCTGGAACTGATCAATCTTAACATCCGAAACATGACCACAGAAATCAGAATGAGTGTAGGTGTTCAGTTTGTTCACCTCTCGAACAGTCATAAGAATCGAATGAACCAGACCGGAAACATTAGCGAGTGTCACCTCAACCGATTCACCAGCATCAGCGGTTTTGAGCGCTCGGGTCTTCTTGTGGATGACCTCTGTGATCGGAATGCGAATGCCACCTTGTTCGTTCGCCATCTTCAAGAGTGTCTCAGCCTCAGCCGAAGCGATGTTAACGAATTGGCAGATCAGAGAGCAATCCGCAAAGGTAACAGATCCACCGGCGGGAACCTGGACAATTGCAGCATCACGGAAATCCACCTCAATTGTTGGCATATCCGCCAGTGTGCATAGTGGGAAGTAAGCATCATCCCAGAAAGCAGCGGGGATTTTAACAATGTATTCCATAGCCTCATCTGTGCTTTCACGATCAAGTTCTTTGAAGTAACCGAGAGAAGCAAACATACTGCCCATGGTAGCGTGATCATTATCGATCAGGGCGTTTACAGTGATCCAGTCACCAGGGATGATATACTTGAAACCACCATGAACGAAGCGGACCTCATTAATATAGGAAGAACCACCATTGGGGAGGGTGCAGGCTACACCACCACCAGTGGCAATCTTGAAATAGAGCGAAACACCAGCAAGGAGTTGCTTGCGAGGTAGATCAAAGTAAGCGGTATTCTTAAAGCCAAAAGTATTGCCTCGGGGACGAACTTGCTCGAGGAATGGTTTGTATTTGGGGTTGGTTCCAATCTGGAGACCAGGGGACAGATAAATTTGATCGGAACCGGGAGTTACGAGTAATTCCTTAAGGGTAGTTCCAGTGAGTGCCATCTCTTATGTTTAAAATACCAAAAGAAATTTTTAAAATGCTTTATTAAACAGAATGACGCGTTACTATCTCAATATTGATTCCAGGGACCGATCGGATGGAACCCCAACTAATTTCACATACAGACTCCCTTATGCGATCCAAAAGGTCAGAGCCTGTCGAGTAACGAACTTTGAGATGTTTCACAATCTTTACAACCTCTCTGAAGTAGGAACCCTCACCACTCAAACACTCGATAATGCTGGGAACCCAAAGAATAGAAACAACGAAGTCCTCCGAGGTGCATATACACCCGATTCACTGGTGAATTATCTGATCGCTCGCATTGGATCCCAGCCCTATAATCAAGCGGGTGGCGGAACTTACACTCGCCATTTCTATGTAACCTATGATCCACAACATTGCTTCTAAGGTTTATGTGCGAGGTTCCATTCTCAATCACTATGAACACTCAACTCTTAGCCAATTTCTGCGGTTTTGAAAATGCAAACACACTTTATCAATCGAGTCCTCTATCATCTAATGTCACAGTTGGAGCCTTTACTTATGCTCACTACATTGATAGTGAAATGCCATTAGATCTCCTATTTAATTCCTATTTGCTTCTTCATGTTGATCCACTGAAAGGAAGATATGTGAGCAATAACAAACGAGATAACAATGCTATTGCAAAAATTGAGATTGACCAAACGGTTGGCAGTCTATTAAAATATGATTCATCGAATAATTCCATGATCGTTCACGAGCAGAATGGCTTGGTTGAGGTTGAGACTCTAGATGTGAGACTTTCTTACTGGAACGGAGCCACAGCAGACATTACTACCGACTGGTCGATGACTCTTGAACTGATTACTGAAGATGATAAAGATCTGACGAAGAAAGCATTGAAGAATGTCATAAAAGAGTTGGAGGGACTCTACCTGCCGTTCTCACGGTCATAGGAAATACTGTAGAATAAATTTGTCTCGATATTACAAATGGCTCGCAAGACTCAGCCAAGAATTTCTTGTCCAAACCAGCCGCTGAAGCGGATGTTGGCAATGGTGAGACTGGAAGGAACTGGTATAAGAAATCGAAGGGAATCGCTGCATACGGAACTGGTGACCTCGATAAAGAAGTCCATAAAGAACGAAACCAATTCACCCAAGCCACTACGAAAAACAGCAACGATGATAATGCCCTGGTTGACCAAGTCCCATTGAACCGCATGCCCGGAGCCAAACGAGGAATCAAGAAAGGGCAGTTCAAATCATCCACAAAGGATAAGGTTGCCTCATCATCGACACTGCTGAAACTGCTTGATGGTGGCGAGAGGCTCTACTCAACCTATTCCGAGAAAGACCATCGCAACCGCTACTTTATTCGTTCAACCACTGGCGGACTGAAATCTGTGACATATCAGTATGCTAAAAGTCTTGTTGATGGCATTGCAGCAGAGACCAAAAACGAAAACAAGATCAAGGAACAGCCAATCACAAAGGAGAAGGTTGAGAAGAAACCAGAAGTAACCCATGAAGTCATCCCTGAACCTGTTCAAGTTGTAAAAGAATCACCAACCGAATTGATTGCAAAGACAATCGATTACCAAGACTCCAACAAAACGGATTTGCCGGTCCTCAATAAATCGATCCTTCGGGTTGCCACTTCGCAGGCTGATCCAGTCAACTCGATTCCAAATGCTGCTCCAATGGTCTCAGGGTTTGCCAAGCTCGGGATCAGACCTGGATATCGCCGTTAAGGATCATTTCCGAATTTAAAAAATCTTGAACATTGTTAGCGCTACGTAACCAATCCTATCCCGTAGGCTCAAAACTTCTTCATTTTTATGGAGGCGTTGTAGAGCGAAGTGAAATATCCATAGGTAAATCACTTTAATCACCTGTTCTACCGGGTTCAGTGGTAGAAACTTGCAGCCGACAAGTGAACCTTCTGGGTATCGGTAGCTTTATCATTTTTCCAGCATCTTCTTTCGTACTGGATGCTCTGCAATCGGGACCAAAATTTGACAGGAGTTTATTCGCTATATACAGACAGAAAAACTACTTAAAGATTTCTTAACATATATTAAGAGAGTAGAAAAAGACAAAATGCCAATCAGTGAGGCTCAGAAGCGTGCTACTTATCGTTATCGTAAAAGTGAAAAAGGTCAGGAATATTTAAAAAAGTATAATGCGAAATTCGCAAAGCAAATGCGTGATTTATACCATACTGATGAGTGTTACAGAGCCATGAGAATCGTTGAGAGTTCCCAGCGTCTCTATGCTTCCAATGCAGTCTGCTTTGTGAAGTATCTCTATGGTGTCCCGTATTCTAACCGTGGTCGCAAATCGAAATATCTCTGTTAATCGTTTTTCTCAGCGCGATCTGCTCTGAGAAACCCGTGGGAACCGCGCTGGAACCACAAATAAAATCATTCTGTTATTTTTAGAGTTCGATGATCGAGCCAACCCTTCGTTATTTTTATAAATGCCCTCGACTAAATATATTTGTTGGAGACTTTTGGTTTTGCCGGTAAAATTTGACGCGAGTATAAAAGTATTTAAAGAAAACTTTTGTAGGTATATATTAATAGAGTGAACAAAGAAATGCCTCGACCAAGTAATCGAATTTCGAAGAATTTACAGGATGAGATTCTTGGTTACTACATGCAAGCAAAAGTAGAAGACAAATTGACCCGAGAGCAGGATATCTATTTCTTGAGAGAATTTACTTTCAAAGCAATTAGAATTCCAAAGTTGATTGATATCAGAGATACACTGAGAGGTATCGTAGAGCCTCGTTTGTATCGCAAGCAAGAGAAGAAGGAGAAGAGGGCTGAGAGAGCCGCTAAGAATGTTGAGAAGCAAAACAAGAAAGCGGAGCAAGCGAGAGAGCGGAAGCGCTTGACTCCTTTCCAGCAATTGATGGCTAACCTTCGTGAGTTTGTTGAAAACTCACCTGGAAACATGGTCACTCTGAATGTGAGACTCTTCCGTGAGTTGCAAGAGGGAGAACAGGCTCCCGCAAACGCGAACAGGGTCACTGAGAATGGTGTGACCTACATCGAATCGAAGAGGCTTCGGAACAATCGCCCCTTTGGTATCCAGTGTACCAAGGCAGCTTTTCTGAATGCTCTTGGTCTGGTTCAATCCACGTTCAATACGTTCCATGTGTTGAGGGACCGTCATTGCTGAATTTATTGCAGCAGTCATCGAGTTTAACTCGACCAATCAAGATTTCCGCTACCTAAAACTAATTGAGCAAGATACCTACCCCGATATTATGACAATTGAAAGAGTCATCACGACAGATAATGAAGAATACATCCCAAGAAATGAACAAGTTCTCAGAGACAATACAAACGCTCCCATGATTATTTCGAATTTCATTAAAACGAAGGGAACCCCAAGCCACCACATTCAAGGAAATGTTCTTAAAAGGTGACTCATTCAAGGTTGGGAAGTGTGTCTTTGATGTCCTCATCAAATGGTTTGGAGGAGCATTTGAGAAGGCTAAGACCAAAGGGAAATACAAGCGCATCGATTGGTCTTACAACGGACTGTTTAAGATGGTGAATGGGCGAGACCCTGTTGAAGGAGATGATTGGGGCATTTCTTTCAAGTCCATTTCGGAGAAGGTTCTTGACCCACTGCGCCTAGGCATGGTTACAATTGGAAAGGACGACAGGACCCCTGTCCCTGAACTGACTTTCCTGCCCAAGACCAGGAACACACACTTGACCCTTCTGTTGCATATGTGAAGATTGAGAATGGTCACATGTATTTGTTAAATCACAATATTAAGGCTCTCACACAGTCCTTCAATGGCTCCAAGCCAAAAGATACCAATGTTCCACTCAGTTCTCGTTACAAGATTATAAAGCAAAGAAGGTTCAAGGAGTTTGCCACAAATCCCGATGACATTCTGAGAATTGTCAGGTCTGACAATCCAAAGAACCAATCGAGCATTCGAATCTGCTATGGTGGTTCACTGGATGAGCTACTCAGAGAGTTCATTGTGGTGCATAATTATCAGGTCCAACCTGGGTTCTCCCAAATCGGAAAGGCAACCCATATTCGTTTCACTATTGACGATAAGGATGTTGTCGTGACCCCACCTGGTAACGATACAGATGTAGAAACAGCTTTCGAGATTAGCTTCAAGAATGCTGAGTACAGAGATAAATTCGAGAAACTAAATCTGGATATGTATAGGTCTCTAATCAACACTTCCAACAAGAGTACTTACAATGAGCAAACCATAAATGCATTCAAGAATGGAGTGCAGACTGCCTTCGTGGTCTCTTTGATGTGGATGAGGAGACCTTTGATGAAATTCGCTATAACACAGATATTTACGAGTTCGATATGTGCAAAGCATACCCTTACATTGTAGCCTTGATGATCAAATTCGTTCCTGTTCTCAGCAAGTTCGATGTCTTCAAGAGTGTGACAATCACAGATGCAGAGCAAATCGAGGAATACAGCTTCTATTACGTGAAACTGGACGACAAATACTTTTTCAAAGCCAAAGACAAGAACGGAAAGGAGTACGAAGCAAACACCTACAACAGATACAAGAGGATGATCATTGATTCCAAGTACAATGTCGTTCCTGGTTTGGTTCTCAAAAAGCATTTCGAGGATTTCAAGGATGACATCTCCATCAAAGCGGTTCTGCGACCTTACAAACTCATTCCCAACCTTGCAGGCAACACAGTTGCTCGAATCTTAGATAGCGACCTCGATCCTGTTGATAAGAAGCAGATCTTAGTGAGTGCGATTGGGCAAACTGGAAAGCAACGAAATAGCAGAGTGAAAACCACCATTTTCCACAACAGAGACGATGCGATCGAGTTCCAGAAACAGAACGGAGGGGAGGTTAAGATTTACCTCTTTGGTGAGACTCTTGCCACTTATGAGGAGACAGAGTTCGTTCTGTGTGAGGAAGAGATGACCGAACCCATATCTACTATGTCAATCAGGTAGCAGAAAAGCAGCTCATTGATGGCTTCATGCCATTGTACACTACCCTCTTGTCAATTATGAGGATGTGTATGTATGAGAAGTGTGTCGAACTCGCTAAACAGCAAATCCGACCACTCGCTTTGAACACCGATTGTGTTTATGGGATCGCTTATGAACCATTGCCCCAGTGTCATTCGATCGCAATGCCTTTGAGAATATTGGAAAATTCAGTGTGAAATGCTGCCCCAATTTTTCTAAAAAGTTTTCAGGTGAGAAGAAAGACCTCGAGGCAAAACGAATTCGTTACGGAAAGTTTGAGAGAGCGACTGACTTTGTGAAAATCGAGAACTACAGTTATACCAAACACTCTGTGGTTGATGAGTATGACACAACCGCGATTTGTGATTTGCTGGCTACACAAAAACGATGGGTTCTTCTCGGATCAGTTCCGGGAGTGGGAAAGACTCACATGACAGTTGAATATGGAAAGCGTTTCAGAAATCCCCTCTACATTGTTCCAACCAACAAGCGAGTGAAAGAAATGAAAGAGCAAGGATTGAAAAATGTGAAGACAATCTATGATGCCCTTCACCTTAAAATTGATGAGTCAAACATGGATGAAATTGTAGGAGGAAATGCCTCTGGTTTGGTAGAATTTGATTGCATTGTTATTGATGAGATCTGTCAGTTTAAGATTGGGGAACTGGCAGCCTTGGACCACATCATGAATGAGCAGTTCCCAGATAAGGTATACATCGCCACAGGGGACCCGTACCAAAACCCACCCATCCAAGATATGAGTGTTGACCAAGATGAGTATTACCTCGATATCCTCCATCGCCTGTTCCCCAACGAATTGTTACTCCAAGTGAACAAGCGACATGAGACTGAGGAAGATCGCAGGAAGGTTGAGCAAATTCGAATTGATTTATTCGAGAAAGGTTTGAGTGTAAGTGAGGTCCTTGCAAAGTATGGGTTCAAGGTTGTGGACGAATTGGAAAAGACTGATATTGGCATTGTTTACACAAACCGCAAGGGTGCAGAGGTGAACCTAGCCCTTCACAAAATGAACTACGGGGATAATGTTTCCATTTATGCTGGCGGCATCAAAGTTGTTGCAAAGACTCGTATTGCAAAGGGCGGAAAAATAGTTCATAATGGATTTGTCTACAAGATTGTCAAGCTCTCAAAGGACAGTTTCATTATTGCTGACATTGCCAACAAGAAAGATGAGATCGTTCTCAGCAGGGATGCAGTCAAACATTTCGCCCTGGCTTATGCAAACACCTGCCATGTTGTTCAAGGTGATACGATTCGCTGCAAAGGGAACAGGGTAGTCGTGTTTGAAACTGGGGCGCCATTTGTTTCAAAGAAGTGGCTCTATGTTGCTCTCACTCGAACCACAAGGCTGGATGATGTTGTTATTTACCATGATAATTTCGAAATGGCTCACTGGAAAGTGTGGAAGAGAGAGAATAACGAGAAGATATCGACTTACAAGGATCAGGACCGAGCAGCAAATAGACAATTCGATGAGCATGATTACATCACATGGGACTGGATCAAGCAGCGATATGGGAAGCAGTATGGGCATTGCCTGCGATGCTACAATGCCATGGACTTCGAAGATATCTCGGTAGATCGAATCAATAATGCTGTGGCTCATATTACCAAAAATTGTTTCCTATCTCATATTAAGTGTAACTGTGCCGCCCAATAATGGATAGTGTATTATCATTCAAGAAGTATAGGCAGAAACTTATTAATGAAAAGGTGAGTTTTGATGAGAAAGAGTTGAAAAAGAAATTCAAAAATTCAGAACTCCAGCAAATCTACAAGAAACCAAGGAAACCCAAATCGTTTCTTCGCATAGTAGCAAAGCCTAGATCGTTTCAAATCGATATAACATATTTCAGAGGGTTTCAGACTGCCAACAATGGCATTTTCAAAATGCTCAGTTTCGTAGACATACTTAGTCGCAAAGGATTTGTTTATCCTTTTAAAAACAGCAGTGAGATCCCGAACATTTTAAATAGGTTCAAGCAAGATGCAGGCAAAGTTAATGCTCTCTCTGGGGATAATGAGTTTTCCCAGGCAGTATACCGAAATTGGTGCAGTGAACATGGTGTAATGCTTTACACAGATGTGGCAAAGGATGACCACATCACAGTAGGAGATAAACTGGGGATAATTGATAGGTTCACTAGGACTTTCAAACAATATCTCAGGAAAACGATGACAGCAAAGGAACCACGAAATGGATCGATCTACTTAGTGATGTAATTGACTTGTATAATAGCAGTCCCCATTCGGCATTGAAAAATGACTCACCGAATGCAGTGTATACAAATGAAGATAAACAGTTATTTATTTACATGAGGGATACTGTTCACAACAATCGTGTAAAGGAGGCTGATACTAATCAAGTGAAACCAGGAGACACAGTTCGAGTTTTGCAACCAAAGGGATTATTTGAAAAAGAAGGTGCGCAATTCAGTCAAAAGGTCTACACTGTTGCAAAGGCTGATAGGAATCGTTTCAAAGTCCTTGAAGATAATGATGGTGAGGAAACAAAAGAAGTGAAGAGGAGATTTAAGAAACAAGAATTGCAAAAGGTGAATAAAGATGATATCATTAAGATCCCATCACAAAAACGAATTCAGCAGGTTAATAAAACGAATAAAGTGAATCGATTGGTAGCAAAGGAAGGCATAAAACCCAATCGAAGTAATGTTGTAAGGAGAAGATACAATTTGAGAAGTGGTTTAACCAAACGCTAAATCATGGGAGACACGGCGGATAAAAAGGATATAACTTCGATTAAATATAATTAATCGAGATTATGATATAACTTCGATAAATAAGATTTAAGATATAACTTCGATTAATTCGATTTTTGTTACTGAGGCTTACTGAGATTTAGTGAGATTTGGAATTGGGTTACTGTGAATGGTTTGTTTTTCTTGGGAATTGTTTTGGAGACACGGCGCATAAAAAAGATATAACTTCGATAAGATATAATTAATCGAGATTATGATATAACTTCGATTAATTCAATTTTGGTTACTGAGGCTTACTGAGATTTACTGATATTCAAGATTGGGTTACTGGGAATGGTTTGTTTTCTGATTTGTTTTTGATTTTTTCGCGGGTATTTTTTTGGAGACACGGCGCAGTGCTGAGCTCGTGGAACAAATGCGAACACCTGATGAAACTCATCATGAGCGGAACTAACTGTGAAGTGGCCCAAAGCCAGAAGGCCCCGAGGGAAGGCTAGGGGAGCTGTTCCCGATCCGAGGTTCATTGCGAAAATCAAAAGAGGTTTGAGAGATGACTCAAAACACGCGGTCTGCGTTCCCCTCGGTGCACGGAACGCCGACGAAGTAGCGCGTCAGGACAGCTGCGAAGAGGCGGGAAGGTGAGCGGGCGGGGCAGAGCGGGCCCAAGCCCGGCGCGACGGAGTGGGGCGCGCCCTGCAGGAGGCGTGCGGCGTAGAGGGGCGGGCTGATGACGGTCGGGCCGCCCTCCACCGTCGGCCCCGCGGGGCCCGCCGGCAGCGGCGACGGCGGCCGCGCCTGCGCCGCGGGTCAGCGGGGGAGGAGCGGAACAATGAGTCTAGATCTCGAGGGGGAGCGGGGCGGACGGGGGCGAAGGGCGTCTTGATGAGGCTCTCGATGCGCTCGGCGAGGCCCCAGCGGCGGAGGTAGTCTGCCGCCGGACGCTCGAGCTCACAGCCGGGGAGGCCGGGGCAGGGCGGGGGCGGGGGCGGGGGCGGCGGGGGCACCGACGAGGCCGACGACGTAGCGGCGGCGGCGCTCGTCCACGCACACCACCAGGCTGGGGGTCCCGTGAGGCGCCCGAGAAGGAGAGGGGGCGGGGGCTCGGGGCGCGCCTGTAGTCGACGAGGCCGGCGGAGGCGAGGAAGGCGGCGTCGGCGCGCAGGGCCGCCCCAGGCGCCCCAGGTCCCCTCGGCGACCCGAAGCGGGCCCAGGCCGAGCCGGCGCGCGCCTCTGCGGGAGGCGGGTGAGGGGGCGGGGGCGGAGGCCTAGGGGACCGGAGGGGAGAGGCAGGCACCGCGGCGGAGGTCCTCGTCGAGGAGGGCCCCCGCGGGGTCCCGCCCCGCGCGGGCGCTGCAGCCGGGGACGCCCTTCAGGTCGTACACGCGCGCGAAGGCGGCCCCGTGCAGCAGGCTCGGCGCCACCGCGTAGCGCCCCGCCCGCCCGCCCGGCCCCGGCCCCGCCCGGCTCGCGCCATGCCACCTCGAAGAGGCCCAGCAGCGGCACCAGCGCCGTCGCCTCCTGCCGCCCGCCACGCCCCGCTCGCGGCGGCCCAGCGGTGCGCGGGGCGCGGGCGGACCCGGCGGCGGCGGCGGAGCGGAGGCGGGCGAAGTAGGCCTCCGCGAAGCGCACCAGGGCCTCGTCGTCGGACTCGGCCTGAGCGCGGGGGCGTTAACGTTGGGGGCCGGCGGCGGGCCGGCGGGCTCGCGGGCGGGCGGGCGGGCTCGCGCACGGCGGGGAGGGCCTTGAGGAGGAGGCGGCCGTCGGCGGTGGCGCGGAAGGCGGCGCCGCTCTTGCCGGCGGGGGCGCGCCAGGGGCCGCTCCCCGCGAGGGAGCGCAGGAATGCCGCCTCGCCCCCGGGGTGCAGGAGCGCCCGCGCCGCCGCGAACTGCCGCGCGCACATCGCCACCACCTGCGAGACCGCCGGCCCTCAGCGGCGGCGCCGGCGGGGGCGGTGGCCTCTGGGAGGGCGGCACGGAGAACTCGGCGCCGCGGGGTCGCGGAAGGCGTGGAGGAGGTGGGAGGCGGGGGCGCCGCAGGGCCCCGCGAGCTCCTCGAGGGGCGCCGCCCCGCCGGCCGCAGGCGCCGCAGCCGCTCGCGGAAGGCGGCGGAGGCGAGGGCGTGGGCGACGGCGGGGGCCGGGTCGGGGCCTCCTCCAGGGGCACCCCCACGCGCACCCCCGCGAGGCGCTCCGCCAGCGCCCGGGCGCCCCGCAGGCCGCCCCCGCCCCGCCCCGGCCCCCGCCCCATGCCCAGGTCGGAGAGCACGGCGTCCAGACGCGAAGCCGCCGCCACGGGCGGCTGCGGGGCCTCCTGCTCCGCGGCCGGCGACCCGTCTAGGGGTCTTTCCGCCCCCTCCGAGAGCTGCCGGCGTTGAGGGGGGCGGAGACGAGGGCGGGGCGGGCGGGAAGGGCGGGGCTTCCGGGCGCACGGAGCGAAGGGCGGTGTTCCAGCGAGCGACGCGCTCGGCGAGGGACACCCGCAGCTCGTCCAGCGCCTCGAGCCCCGCCCCGGCGCCAGCCTCCTCCCTGTCAGGGCGCAGGGCGAGCAGCGCCGCCGTCCTCCGGAGGGAGGCCTGGAAGGCCCGGTGCTCGCCCTGCCCGCGCGCGCGCGTCTCGCGCCCCTTGAGCGAGCCGGCGCGCACGGCGCGGAGGCGGGGAGGGCGGGCGGGCCTCGAGCTCGGCTGCGAGGCGCGCGGCGGCGGCGGCGGAGGAGGCCTCCCGCAGCACCCCGCGCACGCCCTCGGCGAGCTCCTCGGCCGCCGCCTGCCGGCGCCCATCAGAGGCAGCCGACTGCAGCAGTTCGGGCGGGCGGGCGTGGCGGGCGCACGTGGGCGCTCGCGAGCTCGTGGTCGAGGGCGCAGGGCGTGGCCGCCTCGGGGCCCTCCGAGCAGGCGGCGCGGGGGCCCGGGGCGAGCTCGAGGGCGAACGGGCGGCGGGGGCCCACTCGAGGCGGGCGACGGGGCCGGGCGGCCCCGCGGGGCAAAGCAGACCGCGTGGGAGCGGAAGAGGGAGCCCGGGCAGGCGCCCGGGCCGGCGGCCCCGACACGAACGCGAGGCGGAGCAGGCGGGCGAGCGGGAGGGACAGGGCGGCAGGTGAAAGAGGCCCCGCGGGGCGCGCCGGCGGGGGCCGGGCCGCAGCACCCGCGGCGCTCGGCCCAGGCATCGACGCCGCAGGCAGCGGCGGCGGCCGGCTCGGACGGCGGGCCGGGCTCGCCGAGGAGGCGGAGCTCGAGGGCGCCGGCGCCGCGCAGGAAGACGCGCACGTGAGCGCCCGCCTGCCGCCCCCTCCGCCGTCAGCGGCGGCCAGCTCCTCGCGCAGAGGCACCAGGGCGGAGCCGCACGCACCGGAAGGGTACAGCCGGGGGCGGGGCAGCGGCGGGCGGGGTCGAAGCAGGCGGCAAGGAGCGAGGCGAGGGTCCCCTCGGGGCCCTCCCCCTCGTCGAGGCTGCCCGCCCGGCGGTACCGGTGGGCGGCGGCGGCGGCGGCGGCGGCGGCGGGGCAAGAGGCGGCCCGCGCGCACGGCAGGTCCCGAATCTCGGGGGGAGCGCAGCAGTAGTCGTCGCGCCCGCGGGACGTCGGCGGGGCGTAGCTCGCGCAGAGGACGCGGAAGCAGGGGCCGCCGGGGGGAGCCTCGCCGGCTCCCAGCTCGGGCTCGCGCTGGGCTGGTTTCTCCGCCGTCCCTCCTTCGTCCTCCTCCTCGTCGTCATTCGGGGGACGGCTCGCGGGGCGGGGGCGCGCCTGCGGGCGGCCGGGGTCAGGGGCCGAGGACCGAGGGCGGCGCGACGGCGCGGGCGCGGGGCGCGCCCCGAGAGCGGCGAGGAGGGCGGCCTCGGCACGGGCGCCGCGGGCCTCCCGCAGGGCGGCCTGTCGGCGGTGAGAGGCGCCGGCGGCGGCGGCAGCAGCAGTAGCAGCGGGCGCACTCGGAGCGCGGCAGCGAGGCGCGGGGCGTCCCCGGCGGCCGACCCCACCAGAATGGAGCGACAGGTGGCGCCCGGGGCCCCGCTCACGTAGAGCACCGCCTGCATGCCCAGCTAAGCCGCGCGCGCGCGGGGCCGGAGCCGGAGGGGGCGCCGCCGCACGCGGGACGACGGGGCGGCCTCCTCCTCCAGGAGTACCCCCGCGGCGGCGCAGCGGCCCACGCAGCCCTCAGTCGCGCCCTCTGATCCTCCGGCGTTAGCGCTACGGCGCGGCCGCCCCAGGGGCCCCGCTACTCAGGCGCACCGCTGGAGGGGACGGGGCGGGCGCCGGTGGCGGATGCGAGGCGGCGGAGGGCGCCCGGCCGGACGTCGGCGGCGACGAGGGCGGCGGGACAGGCGGCGGCGGCGGCCTGTGCGAGTTCCGACGGCGCCCCGGCCTCGAAGAGGAGGAGGCCGGGCCGGAGCCGAGCCAGCGCGCCCGCTCCCGCCGCGCCCTGCAGCTGCGCCGCCTCTCAGGCGGATCTAGGAGGAGGCGCCGCGTCGGGCGCAGGGGCGGACCGGGGCGGCGCCGTCCGAGTCCGCGGCGACGAGCACTACGCGAGGCCAGCGGACGACAGCTGGGCCCGCAGCTGCAGCCGGTACCGGTGGCGCCGGAAGTCGGAGCACCGACGCGCGCACCACGGGGCCGTCGACCAGCGCCCACCGCCTGCCTCCGACCCGCACGCACTTCACACGAACGCTGTCCGGCAGCTCTCCGCCCACTTCCGCAGAGGCCTCGCGGGCCGCCCCCAGCAGAAATGCTGCGCCGCGCGCTGTCAGCGATGTTGCAGCCCGTAGATAGCACTCACGCACTGCGAGGGATAGCATCCAGCATATAATCCTTCACGATCGTATGCACAAGGGCCTTCAGTCGAAATTCGAAGTGCCTGCAACTACAGCTGTCTTCGCCGCAATTACCGCAAGCGCTCTCTGCTGCAAGCCCGCGGCTCAAATTCCCTCCAGTTTGCTCGTCTTCTGCAGGCTCGCCCGGCGCGCGGCCGGGAGACCAGCATCTCTTCAATGGGGACGTGGACGTGCGTACTCTCAATCGCGCGTCATTCCGGGCTGCCTCGAGCTCGTCCATACCGCGCCAGGTGAGGGTCCACGCTTGCGCACCGCACGCGCCCTCCGGCGCTCCGTTCTTCATCACATCGAATTTCAAGAATTCGCCCGGCCGGGTACAACATGCGTGCGAGCTTCGTTGCAGCGGCGCCCCTTATCAGCAAGGCGAGCAAGCCGGTCGTCGACTCAGGCGTTCTCCGGTCCTCGTTCCGCGGAACCCAGCTCAACAAGGCGGCCGTCAAGCCGACCTCCAAGCCGACGTTCGTCGCCGCCGAGCCCCGCCGCTTCTTCGCAATGGCCCGCGAGGGTGCCGAGCCGTGCGTCGTTTGCGACTCATTCGACTCCTTGTCCCGCCCGCTGACATCCGTCTCAGGCCCGCGAACCCCCAGGCGAGCATACGCAATGGCCGCTGTCGAGATGCCGCTGACCGGCGAGCCCGCAGGCGGAGACCATCTTCGCGAAGATCATTCGCAAGGAGATCCCCGCCAAGATCGTTTACGAGGACGACCAGTTCGCACACAGACCCCTCGGCGCGTCTGCCGGCTCGCCGACCCGTGCTCGCGCAGGATTCTTGCCTTCCGCGACGTCAGCCCTCAGGCGCCGATCCGTGCGCCTCGCCGAATGCGCGACTCGTCGCGCCTATTGCCTGAAATCGGAGCGGGGCGCAGACATCCTCATCATCCCGAAGAAGTTCATTCAGCGGATGGCCACCGTCACCCCCGCTGACGCTGTGCGCATCATCGCCGGCCGGCGGCCCCCGCCCGTTCCACCCGGCGCGCGAGCCGACTGGCGTCGCAGGGCCTGCTCGGTCACATGATGGTCAAGGCTTCAGAGATCGCGAAGCAGGAGGGCCTCGCCGGCTACCGCCTAGTCGTCAACGTGCGATCCCTTGCAGGCCGCCCGCTGGTGTATCTCACCTGCCGCGCGCACAGGACGGCAACGACGGCGGCCAGAGTGTGTACCACCTCCACCTCCACCTCATGGGCGGGCGCCCGATGGGCTGGCCCCCGGGCTAAGCTCTAAACCGGCCTGTGTGCCCCCAGCGGGCCCCACGCGCCCGTTTTCGGCCTTTTGTTCCCTTGGCCTTTATTTTTCTGGAACATGAAGAAATTCGATTTGCCTGCCGTGGGCCCGATCTGTGTAAGCGGGAAGAGATCAGAGCTCGAGACACAGGCTGCCACGTATACTGAGTAACACCAGTGCTAGTGTGACTGCGCATGTGCATGCGGCAAACTTCGTATACGCAAGGTACACGGGCAGCGGTTCGAATCCCTTCGGCACCACGTCGGAATTCGAGCTTAGCTTTGTGCTGTCGCTGGCGAGCTCCCGGGGCGCAAGAGGCGGCACGCGGCGAAGATGCTGGTGCGTTCGAACACGTTGTTCGAACACGTTCTTGCTCGTTTCGGCCAGTCGCGGCCCGGTGACTCCCTGCGCAGCGCGCCTGCGAGCAGTTTAGCAGCGAGCACGACGAGATAGTGCACGATTGCGTCTTCGATTTCTACGGCAGGCGGTTTGCGACCTGCGCGTCAGACCAGCGCATCAAAGTCTGGGACCAGGACCCCAGCGACCGCCAGTGGCGCTGCAGCGCGGAGTGGAAGGTGCGCTCGCGTGCAGCCTCCGCGCGTTCCGCCAGCCGATCGCCGCGGGCCGTCGCGACAGGCTCACTCGGGCTCTGTCTACCGCGTGCAATGGGCGCACCCGGAGTTCGGCCAGATCCTCGCCTCGTGCTCCGTGGACCGGAACGTGATCATTTGGGAGGAGCAGGGTTCGCCGCCTCCCCGCCCGGGCTCCCGAGCTACTCATGGCGGCGGTGGCAGACGTGGCGGCGGCGGGCGCGGGCCCCGGGCGGCCGACGCAGTGGGTCAACCGGGCGTCGCTTGTGGACAGCCGCGACGCCGTCACTGACATCAAGTTCTCCCCGCGCCACATGGGCCTCCGCCTCGTCCGCCCCGCCCCGCCCCGCCCCGCCCCGCCCGGGCGCTCCGGCGCGCGCTGGGCGCAGCCGATGACGCCGACGCGAACGCGGGCGCAGGCGACGTGCTCGGCGGACGGCTTCGTGCGCATCTACGAGGCAATCGACGTGCTGAACCTGACGCACTGGCCGCTCCTCGTGCGCCCCGCGGCGCGGCCCGCGCGCTCTCCTTCCCCGCCCCGCGCGCTCTCCCTGCCGGCCCCGCGCGGGGGCCGAGAGCGGCGGGCGCAGGAGGAGTTCGAGTCGCAGCGCGGGGCGTGCCTCGCGTGGAACCCCTCGCGCTACGACCCGCCCACGCTCCTCGTCGGCTCCGACGATCCCGCCCCGGGCTCCGGCCAGCCCAAGGCGCGCGCCCCGCCCCGCCCCGCCCCGGGCCCCGCCTGAGCCGAGGGGGGTTGCAGGGCCTGGCGCAGGTGTGGCAGTTCCGGCAGGCGAGCCGGCGCTGGGAGGTCATCGCCGTCCTCTCGGGCCACACGGCGCGCGTCAACGACGTCGCCTGGGCGCCCGACACCGGCCGGTCCGCCCCGCCTCGCCCCGTCCAGTCCCGAGGCTCTCCGCGCCGAGAGCGGCCTCCGCGCCGGCGCAGGAACCACCACAAGCTGGCGACGGCCTCGTCGGACGGGACGGTGCGCGTGTGGCGGCTGCAGCTGAGCCCCGACGGCGCCGCCGCCGCCGCCGAATGCGTAACCGTCCTCCGCGACCACAACGCCGAGGTGCGACCGCCCTCCCACCAGCTCGCCGGCCCGCTGACTCGCCGGCCTCTCGCGCGTCCCCGGCAGGTGTGGAAGGTGGAGTGGAACGCGCTGGGGACGGTGCTCGCCTCGGCGGGGGACGACGGGCGCGTGCGCACGTGGCGCGACGGCAAGCTCGGCGGCGGCGGCGAGTGGCTCTGCCTCTCCGTCCTCGAGGGCCCCTCCACCCGTGCGCCCCCTCCCGGGGAGGCGCCCCGCCGGCCCCGCCCCGCGCCCGCCGCCGCCGACGCCGAGCCGCCGCCCGCAGAGGTCGATCCGCGGAGGCCCGGCGCCCTTGTCCGCGGCCGCCTCCCCAGCCCCACGTCCTAGACGCACCCCAGCGCTAGCCCTGCGGCAAACGCCACCCTCAGGGCCTCGCCCATCCCGCCGCCCCCCAACCGGCTGTGCCCCCTCCGGGCCGCTTGCAGTGTTTGAGGCGTGTCAGCCACTTGGCCGTCGCGAGTGAAGCTGCAGAGTCGCCCTAGGTAGACCTTGATCACCCCCGTCCGAGGCCCTCTCCACTAGCTATCGGCTCCACTTCTGCGACCGTCGAACAGGGCTCCCAAAATCATGAATCACTGAATCATTGAATCATGAATTCGAATTCGAATCGCACTGCGCGGCAATTTGACGAACTTGAAACTTCAATTGCAACCGAGTCGCTCCGATCCGGGATCCTTTGCAATTGGCTCAGTGAACCTGTACATGTGCGATAAGTTCGAAATGCACAGTGCACGGCGAGCTCGAGCTCCGAGCCTCACGTATGCATGATGACCGTGATCAGATCGTATATATATATACGTAGATTCACACTTAAAAAAAAAAATTTAGCTAACAGGTCGAAGAGCCGCATGCGCAGATCTAGATCTACTAGGCTAGACTCCTTTAAGCTTCGAATTCCCCCCGGCCGCCCTCCCCCCACAAAGTTCGAATTCGAGTTTTATATGCATGCCCCCCATGTAGATCTCAGAGTCGACGTCTGGCCTCGAATTCTCCGGATCCTCCCCGGGCCCGAACGATATCGATCACGTTAAGCCCCCGCTCCCCTCAGGGCCCCCTCACTAAAATTTCGAACTCCCCTTCCCGCCGGGCCGGGCCCGAACAATTGCAAGCTAGGCCCGGCATCCCCTCCCCGGCCCGTCCCCTCGGCATCGCGAGATCTCCCTACAGCTATGGACAGGGCTCGCGCTGTCAGTGTTTCCAGGTTTATTCGCACACCGCAGCAGCTGACGCGCTCCTCGATGGCAACCCGGTACACCTACGGCACCGGCCCTGGCGAGCAGCCCGGCGCGAGGCCGACGCCCACCCGCCTGTTTGGGTCCCCGTGCGCGAATTCTCCCGTGCTCGAGCTCTCCCGCCTCGCGCCCAGTCGCACGAGTCCGTGACTTTCGCGGCTCGCGATCGCGCCCCGATGCGCAGGAATTGCCCGTACACGTGCGTGCCCTCTGCGCGTTTCGCTCTCTTCTGTCGACGTCCCGCCGCACAATCCTCACACAATTTGTCCCCGCAGCATGAAGGTGAAGCAGGCGCTGGACCGGCGCGGGATGCAGTACGAGTTCGTCCACGTAGACCCACACGCGAAGCCGGAGTTGCTCGCGCGGATCAACCCCGAGAACAAAATCCCCGTCTTGGAGTTCCAAGGCGAGTACGTCTCCGACAGCGACAGAATCTTCGCCCGCCTCGACTCCGTGCGCGCGACCCGCCCTTCCCCGCCCGTACCGCGCGCCCTGACCGGTAGCGCAGGCCTGAACATCGCTTCTTCCGCCGGTATTCGCATCGCTTGCGAAAAATGCAACATATTTCGGATTGTACGTGTGTACATGTAATTATAAAGAAGTCCTCGGCGAAACGGATCACTTGCGCTGCGATTTCTTGGACTGGCTCGCGGCTGCCCCGCTTCCCGACGCATCCCTGCGCGGCAAATCAAAGCGGGTTAGATTGACCTTAGGCTGAGGGAGGCGGCGGGGCAACGCGCCTGCGCTTCTGGGCCGCGCTGCTGGCGGCGGCGTTGAGACTGTTGGCAGGCATCGACTGCCGCGCTGAGGCCGCCGGCTGCTGAGACGCGCCTGCGCTCGTTTTCCTGCCCCCATGCTGCCTCTGCTGCGTTTCTGCGGGGGCGGGCGTGAGGGCGGCGCCGGGGACGGCCGAGGGCGGGCCGGACCGGTGTCGCGCGCGGCGGACTGGAGGGGGTGGAAGCGGGGCTCGCCGGCCGGGAGCTCCTTCTGGTGCGCGATGCACGCCTCGACGTAGGAGGTGAGGAGGGCGGGGATGGTGCCGGCCTTGACGAGCGGCCCCAGCCAAGAGGGGCCCCTGGCGATCGCCTCGCCGCTCTTGAAGAAGGCGCGGGCGCAGGCGAGGTAGCTGGCCCGCGTCGGCTTCGTCTCGACTTGCGCGCCCCCGCACTGGAGGACGGCGACGAGCCTGCGGGCCCAGTCGCGCTCGTCGGGCGCCTCGAGGATGAAGGAGCGGCCCCAGCAGGAGAAGAGGCCGGGGGCGCCGGCCTCGCGCGCCTCCCGGCTCGCCCGCACCGCGTGCCCCAGGGCCAGCAGGCGCTCCCTGTCTGCCGCCGGCTCCCCCGCGAGGAGCGCGCGCACGTCCTCCGGCCCCCACTCGTGCGCCGCCTCGTCCGGCAGCAGCCGTCTCGCGCCCGGCGAGCGCGCGGGGTCGAGCCACGAGGGCCGCAGCACCCACTTGCCCCCCGCCACCGCCGCGTAGACCTGCGCGGTGGCTCGCACGCGGGGGCGCGGCGCGGGGCGCGGCGCGGGGCGGCGTGGGCGTGCCTTGGCGCCCGCCTTGACGAGGTTCGCGCAGACGAGGTGGGTAGCATTCGCGTAGCTCTCGGGGCCGTTCGGCAGCACGACACCGCCCGCCTCCCGCACGCGCGCTGGGGCCGCCTCAGCGGCCAAGGACGAAGGCGCGGGGGCGAGGCGGGGCGCGCGGGGCTGGCACCTTCCATGGCGGGCCTCTCGTCGTCGGTGAACCCAGAGAAGAGGACGCGGCAGGTGCCGGCCGTGCGCGGCGAGCCGGCGGCCGCCTCCTGCGAGGCCCGGCTCCGCGTGCGGCGCCCGCTCGCCGCCTCCTCCGGCGGGGTCCCCTGCTTCCCCGCCTCGGGCTCCGCGGGGGAGCCGGCACCCCGCTTGCGCTTGCCGCCCGAGCTGCCCCGCGAGCCGCGCGAGCCGGCGCTGCCGCCGGGGCGCGGGCGCCGCGGGAGCCTGGTGCCGGGGGCGTCGCCTCCTCCGCGTCCAGGTCGATGGCCACCGTCGGGCTCTCCCCGCCCCCTCTTCCTCCTCCGCAGCTGCTGCGGGGCGGCCGAGGGGCCGGCAACGGGCGCGGCGGCGGCGGCGGAGGCGGCGGCGGCTGGTTGCTTCTCGGGCGAGGGCGGCGAGGCGTCGCCCCTGGAGAGGCCGAGGGAGCGCCGGACGGGCGGCGTCGGCCCGCGCGCCGCCTCGTCCCGCGTCGCGTCGGGCGAGAGCGGCGCCGCCTCGGGGTCCGGCGCCGCCGCCCAGGCCACGGGGAGAGGCGGGCGGCGCCCCTGCTGCGCATCGGCTGGCCCCGCCCGCTCCGCTCGCTCCGCTGCCCCCTAAGCGCGCCAGCCAGCTGGCTGAACTCGTCCCCGCCGCAGGCGATGCCCCCACCAGCTCCTCCTCCTCCTCCGCCTCGGCAGCCGGTGCCGGTGCCGGCACTGGCGCCTCCGCCGGCGCCGGCGGCGCCAGCGGCGCAGCGGGCGAAGGGGGAGGCAGCGGCGGGTCCAGGGGCGCGGCGGGCGGTGCGGCGGGCGGCGCGGCGGGCGGCGCGGCGGGCGGCGCGGCGGGCGGCTCCGTGGGGAGGGTTCGGCCGAGGGAGGAGGCCGAGGCTTGGCGGTGTGCAAAGGCGGGCCGGGCGGGGGGAGGCATCCGTTCGCGGTCGGAGGAGGGGAGCTGGGATGCGGAGGCCGCGGGGGCGCGGGGGGCGGGGGCGGGAGGGGGCGCGGGGGCAGGCGCCTCCTCCGAGTCCGAGAGGGGCAGGGAGGCGGGGGAGGAGGAGGAGGGGTGGTGGTGGTAGGAGGTGTACTGCGAGTCGGGCAGGTTGGCGTCCTTGGAGGAGATGACGCGGTTGGCGCGGGACTTGTCGGCGATCGCGCAGCGGCGCTGCTGCGAGGCCGTGAGCCCCGGGTTGCCGTTGTACACCACCTCGATCGACGGCTCCGCCGCCATCCACTGCCGCCCCGCCCCCGTCACTTCTGCCCTCCCGCACCCCGCTCCGGCGCCTGAACGGGCTCGCACCTGGCTCTCTGTGACCGGGTCGGGGGGCGGCGAGACCGCCTGCGGCGCGGCAGCTGCCGTGCGGCGGGTCAGGCGACGGAGATGGCGCCGGCGGCGCAGCGCGGCTCACCGCGGGGGCGGCCGGGCCGGGGCGGCATGGGCCGTAACGGTCGTTGGAACGCGCGGGAGGAGTTGGCGACGGGGACAGGCGCCGGGGTCGGGGCAGCCGGCATCGCCGGCATCGGGATGAATTCTTTGCCCATCGGCATGAAGTCTTCGTCCAACAGATCATTCTGCGAGTCCGACCGATCCGTCGCCGCCGCCGCCGCCGCCGCCGCCACCGGTTCGGCCGACTCTGCATCCATCTTCTCTTCTGCCTGCGCCTCCGCCTCGGACTCCGCCGCCGGCTCCGCCTCGGACTCCGCCTCGGCCTCAACGTCCGGCTTCGCCTCGGCCTCGGCCTCGGCCTCGGCGCCGGGCTCGGCTTCCTGGCCGGACTGCGAGCCGAAGAGCCGGGTGAAGGGCCTGCTGGCCATCCCCATCAGCTTGCCGGCAGCCTTCACGCCGCTCGTGATGCCGTTCGCGATGGACTTGGGCGAGATCTTCGTGATGCCGTTCGCGATTCCTTTCGTGATCCGTTGAATGGGCGTGTCCTTGGCCTCCTCCTGCACCCCCGCCACCTCGGCCGCCCGCGCCTCGGGCTCCTTGGCCGGCGTGCCGGCCCCGGAGCCGCCCCCTCGCGCGCTGGCCTCGGGCGTGGGCGGCGCCAGCTCCGGCGGGAGCGTCGGCCGGCCTGACCGCGACGCGGGGCTCGACGCTGCCTCCCTCCCCTCGTCCTCCTCCTCCTCCGCCGCCCGCGGCTGCGACGAAGCGGCCTGTGCCGCCGGCGCTGCAGCTGCGGGGAGCCGCGGCGGCCCCCGAGGAGGGGCGCGCGGGAGACGGGCGCGCCGGGGAGGCCCGAGCAGAGGAGGGCCGGGACCGGGCCAAGGGGGAGCCCGCGGGGGCAGCGGCTGGCGAGGCGGGCGCCGGGGCGGGCGCGGCGGAGGCCTTTGGAGGCGACGGGAGGGGCGGGGCGACGTCGGCGGGATCCGAACCCCAGTCCTCGAAGAAAGGCGCGCCGCCGACCTCGGGCGACTCGCCGGCCAGGTCCATGGTCGCATCCGCGTCCGCGGCCTCCGCCTCTGCGGGGGCCGGCGGCACGAGCTCCTCTGCCTCCTCGCCCGCGTGCAGCCGCGGCGAGCGGCGGCGGCTCGGCGTGGCCGCCGCCTTTGAGGGCGGAGAGTGCGCGGGGCCGCCGCCGGCCGCCGCCCGCTTCCGCGGGTCCTTGCCAAAGGCCGGCGGAAGGGCGGGTGCGGCGGGCTCCGACGAGGCGGCCGCGCGGCGCGGCGAGGGGGCTTCGGCCGGCCCCGCAAAGCAGGGGAAGTCCGCCTCGGGCAGCCGCGCGCGCCGCTTGTCGCACTGAGACCGGGGTGAGGGCGGCGGGCGGGGCGCGGGCGGCGGGAGGCGCGGGGGACGAACCTCGTAGAGCCAGCGGGGGCTCACGGCGTGCGGCCGCATGCCGCGCTCGAGGGCGGCCCGCAGCTCGTCGCACTGCTCGCCCGCCAGCTTCGCCTCTGACCGGAAGGTGAGCGGGGCGAACGGGCGCAGACGAAGTGGACGGGAACAGGGGCGCACGGTGCATGACGTGGGTGACGGAGGGGGCGAGGGCGTGCACGAGGGTCGCCCCGAGGCCCCGCGCCACTTGCGAGAGCTCCTCGAACCGGTCGAGCGCCTGCGCGCACAATCTAACGCGTGGCCGCGAGCGCGGGGAGAGTCGGCCCGGACCGTCTGCTCGGCGGAGAGGAGGATTTCGACGCCGCGGAGGGGCTCGCCCGCCCGCCCCGGCGCCCCCCGGCTTCCGCGCCGCGCCGCGCCGGCCGCGAACGGGTTCGGGTTGCGCCCGCCCTGCGTCCCCGTGAGGCTAGCCCGCGAAGGCGACGGGCGCGGGGCGCATTGAGCGCACCGCGGGACGGGCGAGGGCCGGGCGGCGGGCGGAGTCGGCGGCACGCTTCTTGGGGCTCTGGCTCTCGGCGCTGGCGATGACCTGCGCGAGGAGCGAGCTCCGCTGCGAGCTCCCCGCTCGGGCGAGCCCCCGCTCCTGTACACGCGCGTCCCGGCGCTGGAGTCGGCGGCGGAGGCGAGCGAGACAGAGAGAGCGCGCGCCGGGGCTCGGCGCGCACCGGTGGCGGCATCGAATTCTCCTTGTCGTCGTGTGGGGGGACGGGCGCGCTGCCGCAGGGCCCCGCCTGGCTGCTCTCGTCTGCCGCACCGCGTCAGGCCAGAAGCTTCGATGCGCCTGTTTGCGGCGGCCGCACCGAAGCCCTGGGGGAAGCCCGAGAGGCTGTCCTCGGGGGCCGAGGGCGCGCCCGACAGCGCCGCCGGCCCGTCCTTCTCCTTCTTCACCGCGGGCGTCGGGATGAGCTTGAACGGGGGCGGCGGGAAGTCCGCGTAGGGCTGCATGCGGCCCTGCGATCGCCGTCGGGCGGGGCGGGGCGGGGCGGGGCGGGGCGGCGGGGCGGGGCGCACGGAGCGGGCGGTCTGGTAGACCCACTCGCCGGAGACGACGGGGATGTTCCAGTTGGTGGCTGCGAGGTACTTGGTCCCCTGCGCCTCCGCGCACACCAGCATCTCCGTCTCCCTCTTCTTCATCCGCTCCCCGGCGCCCTTCGGCTGGGCGCCCATCGCCTCCAGCAGCGCCGCCAGCGCGCTCCGCTCGACGTCGGGGAAGCCCGATAAGGCGACGCGGCGGCGGGCGAGGCCCTCCATCCTCGCGCACGCCGGCGTCGGCCGGAACATCACCGCCTCCAGCGGGCTGAAGACTCGCCGGTGCTGGCGCCCGCCGCGGCGTCAGCGGGAGGGGCGGCGGCGGCTCGGAGGGGGCGCCTGCCTCGAAGCAGAAGAGGAGCCAGCGGTCGAGGGCGAGGAGCATGTGCGGGAAGGGCGCCACGCACGCCTCCAGCGCCTTCCGCTCCGCCACAAGCAGAACCTGCCAGCCGCGCTGAGACCCGCGGGGAGCGGCCGGGCGCCGGCGAGGCTGGCTGGCGGGCGAGCCTTCAAGCGCGCGTAGGCGAGCGCCTGGTCGAGAAGGGCCCGCTCGGCGCCCGGGGACGGCACGCCCTCGAACCAGCTGCCCCCGAGCCGCTCGAAGCCGACCCGGTACTGGTCCCGCTGCGGGCGGCTCAGAGATGCGAGAACGGCAAGCGGATCCGAGCGGGCGCACGAAGGGGAAGGGCAGGGATTCGTCGCAGAGGACGAGGACCCCCTCGAAGAGGCCCGGGGGGGGCGGCGGCGGCGCGACCTGCCCCGCGGCGCCCGAGGGGGCCGGCATCGAGCACGCGTCGAAGGAGAGCTCGGCCGGCGCCGGCTCGGAGGGCGGCTGGTACGGAACGAGGGCGGGAGGCGGGGGGGACGGCGCCGAGGCGGCGGCGGAGGCGAAGGCGAACGGGCGGGCGGCGACCGGGGGCGGGGAGGCGCGGGGCGCGGCCGGGGCGTCGCGCGAGGCGGAGGCAGTCGAGTCGCGCGAGCTGCCGCCGTTCTCGTAGTAGGTCAGGAACTCGGCGAACGGGTCCCCATCCTCGGCCGCCGCCCCCGCCGACCCGTCCCGCGAGCTCTCCGCGCCCGGCACGGGCGACGAGCCGCGCGACGCCTCCGGAGGCGGCACCGGCGCCCGCTGCGACGCCGCCGAGGCGCCCGACGCCGTCCGCCGCGGCGGCGCCCGCGGCGGCAGGGCTGCAGCGGGGGTCGGAAGGAGCGGAGCGGGCGGGGCGGGCGGCACACACCGCCGTCAGCGTCGGCGGGGGCGGGCCGGTAGAGGAACGGCTCCTCGTCCAGGTGCTCTTTCGCCTGGGCGCAGGCCCGCAGCCACTCGAGCCGCACGACCAGCGGCGAGGCCTGCATCGCCTGCATCCGGCCCAGGTCCCTGTCTCGCCGTCAGCGGCCGGCGGGGCGCGGAGGAGGGGGCGCAGGGGGCACGATTCGGTGGGCCGGTCGACGACGATGAGGTGCGTGACGTCGCGGCGCCAGAGGGGCAGGCGGAAGACGCCGCTGCGCCGCGCAAGGAGCGTCGCGTCCCGCAGCTGCCCCTCCGGCCCCTTCTCCAGCGCCTGCGCCGCCCTCAGCGGGCGCCGGCGCGGGGCGGCGGGACGGGGCCGGGGAGCAGACCGAGGAGAAGACGGCCCGGACCGAGTCGAGGTAGAGGCTCGCCTCGAGCGCCTCCATCGCCTCCCGCTCCATTCGCTCCACGTCGACCTCTGCGGGCCCTGCTCGCTGCCGCCCCCGTGTTCGCAGCGCAGGCCCGCCGCGCACCGCGTGCGACCGCTGGCGCGGCGGCGACCGCCGGCGGGGTGATGTCCACCTTGAATTCCTCCTCGTCCGCGCACGCTGCCGACCCTCCTCGGCGGGCGCCCCACCCGGGCCAGAGCGGGCGAGCACACCTTGCCGTTCAATGCAGGCGTCGAGCCAGGCCCTGCGCACAACGATCTTCTTGTTGTTCTTCAGCTTCATGTTCTTCTTGATCTTCTCGGACGACTCGTACTCCTTGTCCTGCTGCAGGATTGGGGCGGGCAAGGCTGGTGCGGCCACCGCGCGCACGAGAACGATGATGTGCGTGGTTTTGTTCAGGTCCATGGCGCCGCTGTAGACGCCGCCGAGTGAAACAACGAGTTCGGATATCCTCTCGCGTTCGGCTTCGCGGCGATCAGAGTGTGCGAAGGCACAGAAGGCGCCGCATCTGCTCACCAGCAGTGTTGCCGTCTACTTCGAGCTTTCCAGCTATCGTGCACATGATGCCAGCCAGTGGCCGCGTGCGATACTTGTCGGGCGGCAGGAGCTTCCCACGATTGACGCTCTCCTCCACCCACGCGGGCAGGACAACCGTGCAATTCTCCCGCACCGCATCCTGCTCGCATGCACGCTTGACACGCGGACCTGTCAGACTTGGCGGGAGCCCGGGCACCTTGTAGAGCGGACTCCTCACGTCGTCACAGAGCACGAACGCTCTCTCCCCAGAGCATAGATCAGCACCGTACCACGTTCCCCCGTGGTCCTGCACCAGCTCCTGGTAGCGCTGCGCGCCAGCACAGGTCGGTCCGTGTTTTTGGCGCGAAGCAGCACGGGGCCCCGGAGGGCACGCCGCGCGCGGCCTTGCGAAAGGAACTCGCATGAACGAGCGATGCACACCTGGCTGCGCGACCCGGGCCCCGCCCACGCGAAGCGGAGGCCGTCGAAGATCATGCCGCCACCACGCGGTCGCGCACCGACGCAACGCAGCTTCTGGTGTCGGCCTCCTCACCGCCGACCGGTTGCCGCTGCCTCCGCTGCCGCCGCTCTCGTTGCTGCCTCTGCGGCTCAGTTGAATTGTTTTCTGAAATTGATCCCGGGGGTACACTGTCGACGGGTTGAGCGGCCTTCGCCCTTGGAGGTCTCAAGGCTCGAACTTAGGAGGAGCGATGGAAGATTCAGGAGCTGCGCCGGATCCGCCACCGAACTACACTCTCAAGTACACCTTGCAGGCTCGTGACCCTCCGCGGCGCAATGATGCGCTCGGCGCGACATCCGCGCGTCTAGCGAATGTCTTCGCACATTCTAGTGACGTTCTGTCCGCCCGACCGTGCGCCTAACTTACGGCCGGGCAGGGACACAAGAAGTCGGTCGCCAGCGTGAAGTTTTCGCCCGACGGAAAGTGGCTGGCAACAGCATGTGAGCGCCCCGATGAGCTCTTGACGCTCGCGGCAAACGCGCTCCTCACGACTCCCGCCTTCAGCTGCCGACAAGGTGATCAAGATCTGGAACGCGGCGGATGGCCAGTTCGTGCAGACGCTCGAGAATCACACACAGGGCATTTCCGATATATCGTGGTCCAGCGACTCGGCGTACCTTTGCTCCGCCAGCGACGACAAAACGATCAAGATCTGGGATGTCGGCACGGTGCGAGCCATCGGCGCGCGTTTCCAGGCTAGATATTTCTCACCGGCGACTAACGGCAGGGCGAGCCGATCAAGACGCTGCAGGGGCACCAGAACTACGTGATGTGCGCGGCGTACAACCCGCAGTCGAATTTGATCGTCAGCGGGTCCTTCGACGAGAGCGTCCGGATCTGGGACGTGAAAACCGGGAAGTGTTTGAAGACATTGCCCGCACACTCCGACCCCGTCACTGCCGTCCACTTTAATCGCGACGGCACACTCATCATTTCCAGCTCTTATGACGGGCTCTGGTGCGCCGCGCCGTAGCTTGGGCGCCAGCTGGATCTGATATCATGACGTGCAGCCGGATATGGGACACCGCCACGGGGCAGTGCCTTAAGACGCTCATAGACGACGAGAATCCGCCCGTGTGAGTGAAGATTTGATCCAGCAGGCGAGATTTGATCGTCCCGCTCACGCGCGGCGCCGTGCTCCGGACGCAGAGCGCACGTGAGGTTTTCGCCCAACAGCCGGTTCGTGCTTGCGAGCACGCTGGACTCGAAGATCAAATTGTGGAACTACAAGACTAGCAAGGTGATGAAGACGTACAAAGGGCACACGAACGAGAAGTTTTGCATCTTTAACGCGTTCTCCATTACCGGAGTGCGTGTCCCGCGGCCCCGTGCGCCGTCCCCCGGGCCCTTAGCTTCGGCTCTGGCGCGCAGGGGAAGTGGGTGGTGAGCGGCTCGGAGGACAAGTCGGTCTACCTGTGGGACCTCCAAACGAAGAGCATCGTCCAGAAGCTCGAGGGCCACACCGGTCCGCCCGCTGCGCCGCGCCCTCCCGCGCCGCAGCCCCCCTCCGCTCAGCGCGAGCGGCAGACACGGTCGTGACGGTCGACTGCCACCCGAAGTGGAACATGATCGCCTCGGGCGCCCTCGAGAAGGATCGAACAGTGAAGATATGGTCTGCAGACCCCGCGTGACCCCCACACAGGCCCCTCCGATCCTCTCCTCTCTTCTCGCCCCTCCCGCCTTCCTCCCTCCGACACTCCACACCGTCCGCATACCCCGCCCCCGCCCTCTTCCTCGCCTGTCGACCATCCGCTCCTGCCGCCGTTCGTACTCCGCGGCTATTCTCGCACCCCTTCCCTTGCCGTCGCCGGCGCCCCGCCCGCGCGTCTGCCCCGCCCCCCTCCTGGCCCCGCCCCCCCGCAGCAGGCCAGGCCGCGTTTTGATTTCATTTCAAGAAGCTCGAGTGCGAGACAGCGCCGGTGCGCATGCAGTGGGGGCGGGGCTCAGCGGCGGGCGACGACGAGGTACGTGAAGCCGTCGGGGTGCGCGAGGGCCTCGGAGAGCCAGACGAGGCCCGTTGTGAGCGCCGGGCGGATCCCCTGCACCGTCACCGTGAACTGCCCGTGCTCCGCCGGCACCGCCGCCGCTGCAGCCGCCGCCGCGGATGCCTCGCGCTCTGCGGGCGGGGCGGGGCGGGGCCGGTGAGGGGGCGGTCTCCGAGCGAGCGGGGCGGGGCGGGGCGGGGCGGGCGGGGACCGGCGGGCTGGAGGCCGGGGACGGCGAGGTCCCTTCAGGGCGCGCCGCCTCGCCCTGCGCCTCCTCCCGCACCTGGCGGGCCGGCGGGCGGGCGGGGCGAGGGAGGAGGCCGAGGAGGGGCGCGGGGAAGGGGCGGCAGGGGCGGCAGCTTCTTGTGCGACGACGTGGAGGGAAGGCCGACGGGGCCGGCGAGAGCTGCCCGGGCTACCGGGCGCCCCGGGGCGGCGGGGGAGAGGGACGGGGAGGCGGGAGGCGCGGGGAGCTCGGGCGGGGCGAGCCCGGCGGGCGCCGGCTCGGAGGGCGCGGGGCGTCCGGGCGGAGGGGCGGAAGGCGCCTGCACGAGGGGCGGTGCCACGGGGGCAGCCGCCTCGGCTTCCCCGGGGGCGTCGGCGGGGGATGGGTTCGGCGCCTCGGGAGTGGGGGCGGGCGGGGTGCCGGCGGAGGGGGCGCTCGGCGCATCGGGCGCGGGTGCGGGCGGAGCCTCCGGGGCGGGCGGGGGGCGGGCGGGGGCGAACTCGGGAAAGAGGTCAGGAAGGAACAAGCCAAGGGCGTCGGCTAGGCAGCGCTCCCGCCCTGCGACGCGCCGGGTTTCGCCTGAGACGGGCTGCCGGGGCGGGCCACGCACCGGACTCGTCGGTGGGCATGATGGGGAGCTGGGCGGTGGGGCGGCCCCAGACGAGGACCCGCAGGGGCACGTGCTTGAGGGGCATCTTCGCGCCCTCCGCCGTGAGCTGCCTGTACGCCGCGACGAACCGCTCGTGGTTCTCTGCAGAGGCCCGCATGGCGTCAGAGGGGCGGGAGGCGGGGACGGCGAGGGGACGCGCGCGCCAGCCTTGATGGACTCCCACAACGCCTCCTGGTCTTGCTTCGTCATCCCAATGACGGGGCGTACCGTCCCAAGCCGCAGGTACACCGCCTGCGCGGTCCCGTCGGCCGCGCTGGGCGGCCGCGACGCGCCCGCGCCCCTACCTCCTTCATCGAGTTCATGTAGTACTGCCGCGCGGTCTCCTCGCCCGCGCAGCGCAGCAGCGTGTCTGCCGGGAACTGAGTGAAGTGCGCTTGCAACTTCCAAGGCAAGTCCTCGGTCCCCGCCATCAGGTCGAAGAGCACGCCGATGGGGACGTGCCTGCCGCGGCGCGTGCCGATCAGCCGCGTACGCTTCAAACGCTGCGCCGCATGCTCACCACTTCAGCGGCCGGCCGGCGAAGTCGAACCAGAGCTGGTCTTCGATCGGCGGGACGTGCTCCGCGAAATGTGCCCGGATTTGCGCCTCGTACAGCGGAAGGTAGCTCAAGCGGTTGAGCATGAGCTGCGCGGGGCCGCCGGTGAGCTCGACGTCCGCCCGACGTTCGGTGAGCTCAGACGGGCGCACGGTGAGGGGAGGCGGCGGGTTTAGAGATACGAGCTCGTGTTCTGCTAGCGTGACCAAACAAGGAATCGCGCCCGACCAAGTCGCGGCGCTCAGCCGCGACATGATGGCGCCGCTCTCGGCGCTCTGAGCCTCTCGGCGCTCTGTGCAGGGGGGGGGGGCACACGATTCTTCGCAAGCCACTGCTGAGGGCAAGATGCTCGGCTTCACGGGGCCGGCGCTGCCGTCGGCGGCGCGCGCCGACGGCCCGGCGAGCGCCCGACCGTCGGCTGCCCAGGGCGCGTTGTGCGGCGTGGCGGCGTCGGCGGCTCTGCGCGGCAACGAGGCGCCTGCGCTGACGCGCGGCGCCCGTCGGTTCTGCTGCTCGTATCTCGGCGGGACGGCAAGGTTCAGGTGTGCCGCGCCGGCCGCGCCCGAGCGCGTGCGCGCGGGTAGGTCACGCGCATCTCGCAGCCTCGTGCGGCGGCTGAGCGCGTCCGGTCCTCTAAACCTGCCTCCAAAGCGGCACGGCTTCGCGGTCGAGGCTCGGAAGACGGAGGTGGACGAGCACCTTTTGGTCCGCAATTGTTTGCCGGACCCGGGACGTGCCGGCCGACTCGCGCACAGGTCGACATGGGCCAGCGCAACACGCTCCTGGTCGTAGACGGATATAACACTGTGAGCCGCGCCCGGCGGCCTTCACACTCGGCCTCGCCATAGAGCCCCGCGTTTGCCCTCGGCGAGCCTCGGAGGGCGCGGCTCGGCGGAGCTCAGCGGCTGACGGGCCGGGCGGCAGATTGGGGCCTGGGAGCACCTGAGGAAGCTGGCCGTGGAAGGGGAGATGGCCCAGGCGCGCCCGGCCCGGTCTCGAGCTTCCGGCGCGGTGCCCCACTTCTCACTGAGGCCACCCCCCTCCCAGGCGCGGCAGCTGCTAATCGACTGGCTAATCGACTTCGCTTCGGCTCGCTCCTGGAAGGTCGAGGTCGGCAACCGCTGACTTTGATACGGGTGCTCTGAAGCCTGGAAGGGGTGTTGACCAAGCGCGCGCAGGTCGTTTTCGACGCCCAGTACGCGCAGGGTCTGCCCCCAGCGCCTGGCGCCTGGCTCGGGCGAGGGGCGGGGGGCGGGGGGCTGAGGCGGGGGCGGCAGGGTTCGTGTCGGTGAGCAAGGAGGGGGGCGGGGAGGGCGTGCACGTGGTGTACACGGAGGAGGGCCAGACGGCGGACAGCTTCATCGAGGCGCAGGCCCACCAGCTCCTCCGCCTCTACAAGAACACCGACTTCAAGCTCATCGTCGGTCCGCTCCCCTCCCCTCCGCTCTGCTCCCCGCGCCCCGCGCCCCGCCGCCGCTGCCGCCTGACGCGCGCCGCGCAGCGACGTCGGACTACGCGCAGCAGAGGGTCGTGGGCGGCTCCGGGGCGCTCGTCATCAGCCAGGAGACGCTGCGCGTGGAGCTCGAGCGGACGCGCGCTGAGGTGCGCGAGACCATCCAGCGCCTCCGCAAGGCCAACTCCAACGCTGGCCTCACCGTGCGTGCCCCTCCCTCGGCCCTCCCCCCCCGCCCCCCCCCCCCCGCCCCCCCCCCCCCCCCCCCCCCCCCCCCCCCCCCGCCGGGCCTTCCCTGACCTCTCCGCAGCGCCTCGGGGACATGGTGGGCGCGGAGACGCGCCGCCGCCTGGAGGACCTGCGCTTCTCCTCCCGGCGCGGGCCTCGCCGGCGCCCGGCACGCCACCGGTGGCGGGCCGAGCGCGCCGGGGCGGGGCCGGGGAGGCCGGGGCGGATCACGGCGGCGGTGGCGCGGCGCGTGGACGAGTTCCGCCGGGCGCTGCAGTACGGGCCCTCCAAGCCCGAGCGCGACCGCGACCGCGACCGCCGGCCCCGCTCCCAGCGGCCCCAGCGGGGCGCCCGCGGCGCGAGGGGCGCGCACACGCCGCCGCCTCCGCCGCCCGCGGCGGCGGCGGCGGAGGAGGAGGAGGAGGAGGAGGAGGAGGATCTGGGGGAGGTGGAGTGGGACGTGCCCTTGGACGAGGACCTGGAGGACCTGGAGGTGCTCGAGGGGCCGCCCCGCCCCGCCCCGGGCCGCCGCCGCCGCCCCGCCGACCTCCCCACCCTCCCCGGCAAGACCTTCGGCTCCCTGAAGCGCTCCGGGCCCGGGCCCGGCGGCAAGCGGGGCCCCGGCAGGCGCAGGTAGCGGCGGGGGCCCTGTACATGTGCGGCCCTTGTGTAAAGAACTAGATCTGACTGCTAGCTACGCGGGGACGCCTGCGGCGCTGGCGGGCTAGCTCTGGAGGGTGAGGCTGGGGAGGGCCCCCCCGCTGGCGGCGGCGGCGGCGGCGGCGGCGGCGGCGGCGGCCTGGGCGACGGCGGAGGCGCGCTGCTGGGCCTGCTGGAGGGCGCTGGCCTGGGCGTGCTGCCCCGCCTGGGCGGCCTGCTGGCTCTGGAGCAGGCAGCGGAAGAAGGAGACGTACATGTACGCCGTGTGCGAGCCGTCCCACACGTCCCCGAGCTCCGGCGGCATCGGGAACATCGGCGGCGCCTGCGGGGGCACCCCGGGATTCGGCGGATGCCCGGCGGCCGTGGCGGCGGCGACGGAGGCGGCGATGGCGGCCGGGGTGGAGGCGGCGGAGCGGGCGGCGGCGGCGCGGGCGGCGACGTAGTTCTTGACGTCGGCGTAGGAGGCGGTGCCGCCGAGCATCTCGACCATCTCGTCGAGGATGGCCTGGCCCTCGCCGGCCCCCGTGCAGCCGGCGTAGTCCAGCTCGAGCACCATCCCCCGGTGCACCTTGTTGATCTGGATCGCCCCAAACCGCAGCGTGAAGTCCCCGTGTGTGAACGCCAGCCCCTGCCCGCCCCGCTCAGCCGCCGCGCCAGCGTGGGGCGGGGCGTGGCGGGGCGGCCCGCCTCCATCTCGAGGTGCGCCTTCGCTTGGAAGAGGTTCGTGCTCTCAATGAAGCTCTGCGTTCCGTCGTGCAGCGGCGTGGGCGGCGGCGGCGGCGAGGGCGGATGCGAGGGCCGGCGCGGCGCACGAGCATCTCGCGGGATGCCTCGAGCACGATGTGCTGCGCGATGGCGTCCCCACCGTACACGACGTGCACGTTTTGCGGGTTCTCTGCTTGCACAATCACGTAGAGCTCCTTCACCATGTTCGGGTCCGTCCCGAGCGGCGATGGCAGCATCGACGCGCCAGCTGCCGCGCCCCGTGAGCTAGCGGCCGCAGGGCGAAGCAGCACGGCTCTCTCGAACCCGACGCGACGGGCGCCTGCTTTCGCAGGTAGAGCATCACGGACGTTCGCCACCTGCCCTGCGGACGCACCTGCCTGAACCTGCCGAGCGCACGGAAGCGCTTAGCTATGGCCGGAGCCACGCGGGCGCTCGGCGGCGTGGCTCGGGAGCGCACCGCAGGAACCGCAGCCGCGCCTGGATCTCATCGGCCGCCATTTTGTTGCTCGAGGCTTTCCACCGGAAGATGCTGCTCTCGCGCGTGAGCGCCGAACGGCTCGCGGGATGGAATCGAAGCGCACCATCTGACCATCCCGCGCGGCGCCCCGGCGGTGGGGCGCCGTTTTCGCAGCTTCTTGTTCTCTTGTTTCTAGCGGCGCATCAGCGGCGCCTGCGTGGATTTGGCGCCGAATTGGGGGACCGACAGGGGTACGCGTCTCAGTCGGATCGACGCGGAGAGGAGGCGCCGCAATGGCGACGAAAAAGGTCCCCGCGCTCGCCTGCGAGGTTTCTTGCTCTACCGTTTTGAGCCCCGCCCCGCAGACGATGATTCTTTACAGCAAGGCGTCGCCGCCTGTGGTTCTGGCCATCGCGGCGAATCTGTCGGGAGCCAGCGTGCAGTTCGCCCCGTCGCCGGTGTCCTGCGCCGAGGTTCGGCTTCCTTCCGGGTTCGCTCCGCCCCGCCCCGGCTAGCGCGACACCTTGCCAACCGCCGCACGCCGGTCGCCGCAGGGACGTGCTGCGTGGCGACCTCGCGACGGCGCGCTACTTTGCGCGCGCTTTCCCGTCGGCGAGGCTCTACGGCAGCTCCGCAGACCCCGTGCTCGCGAGCGAGGTGATTTCTGCGGCACCTGCGGCACAGTTCTGCAAAGAGTGAGCGGCGGCACAGGTCGATATGTGGATCGAGCTGGTCGACCGCGAAATCGTCGGCGCAGAGGACGCGCTGGCGCGCATCGACTCGCACCTAACCCTCAAGGCCTTCGTCGTCGGCCACTCGCTCACGCTGGCCGACCTCGCGGTGTTCGCCGCCATCCGCGGTGCGCGCGGCGCGCCTAGCTACCGCCCGGCGCGGCTGAGCGGCGTTGCGCGCAGGCCACGCCGGGCTTGAGGCGGCGAAGGCCTCGGGCAAGGCGCCTCACCTCGCCCGCTGGCTCGCCTACATCGAGGGGCTCCCGGCCACGAAGGCCGGCCTCCAGGCCGTCGGCGCCGGCGTGGCCGCCGCGGCCGCGGGCGCCGGCGCGGCCCCGCCGCCGCCGACGGGGCGGGCAAGAAGGGCGCCGCGCCGTCTCCGGCCCCGGCGGGCGGCAAGGAGGCCGCCGCAGCGGACGCGAAGGTCCCCGGCCCCGGCGCCCCCTCGCTCCCCGCGGGGGCTCCCTCACCCCCGCCGCAGAAGACGGGCCAGTCGACGGGCTCCTTCGAGATCGACCTGCCCGGGGCGGCGGAGGGGAACGTCGTCACGCGCTTCCCGCCGGAGCCGTCGGGGTACCTGCACATCGGGCACGCGAAGGCGGCGCTGCTGAACGACTACTTCGCGCGGCGGTACAAGGGGAAGCTGATCCTGCGCTTCGACGACACGAACCCGAGCAAGGAGAAGGACGAGTTCGTGGAGAACATCATCGCTGACCTCGCCACCCTCCAGATCAAGCCCGACGTCGTGCGCGCCCTCCCCGGCCTGCCCCCCGCACCCCCCGCCCCCCCGCCCGGCCCCGCCCGGCTGCTCACCGCCGGCCGCCAGACGACGCACACGTCGGACTACTTCGACAAGTGCGCCGAGCTCTGCGAGAGGATGATCAAGTGCGCCCGCCGCCCCCGCCCGCTCTTTGCCCGCGGCTGAGCCTCCGCAGGGAGGGCAAGGCCTACGTCGACGACACGCCCGTTGAGAAGGCTCGCCATCCCGCCCGCCTCGCATCGCGCTCCGACCCGCCCAACCCTAACGCTACGCCTCGCTTTCCACAGCTCCGCGACGAGCGCATGAAGGGCATTGAGGCGGCGGCGCGGTGCGGCCGGCAGGCGGCGGGCGGCGGCTGCGGCGTCGGCAGCGGGGGGTGGCGCCCACGGGGCTCAGATGTGCTGAAAAGGGCGGGGGCAGGTCGGCGCCGGTGGAGGAGAGCCTGAAGCTGTGGAAGGAGATGCTCGCCGGCTCGGAGCGGGTGCGCCCCGCCCCGCCCCGCCCCGCCCCGCCCCGCCCCGCCCGCCCCGCCCCGCCCCGCCCCGCCCCGCCCCGCTGAGAGCGGGGCGACGCAGGGGCAGCAGTGCTGCGTGCGGGCGAAGATCGACATGCAGGCGAAGAACAAGGCGCTGCGGGACCCGATCATGTACCGCTGCAACCTCACCCCGCACCACCGCACAGGGCCCGCCCGGCCCCGCGCGGCTCGCCTCGGCCTCGCTCGCACTCACCCGGGCGGGGGCGCAGGGCGAAGTGGAAGTGCTACCCGACGTACGACTTCGCGTGCCCGATCGTGGACAGCGTCGAGGGCGTCACGCACGCCATGCGCACCTCCGAATACCACGACCGCAACGACCAGTACTACTGGGTCCACCCTCCCCGCCCCGCCCCGCCCGCCCCCTCCTGGCGCCGCCCCGCTCACCTCCCCACCAGTTCATCGACGCGATGGGGCTCCGCAAGCCGCACATCTGGGACTACAGGCCCGCCCCTGCCCCCGCCCTCCGCCGCCCCGCCGCCCCGCCGCGCCGCCGCCGCGATGACGCGGCGCAGCCGGATGAACTTCGTCTACACGCTCCTCTCGAAGCGGAAGCTGCAGTGGTTCGTGGACAAGGGCCGCGTCGCCGGCTGGGACGACCCCCGCTTCCCCACCGTCCAGGGTCCGCCACCCCCCTCCCCTCCCAGGCGGGCGCAGGCGGGGCTGAGGGCGGCGGGGCAGGGATCATGCGGCGGGGCCTGCTGGTGGAGGCCCTGCGGGAGTTCATCCTGAGCCAGGGCGCCAGCAAGGCGCTGAACCTCATGGAGTGGGACAAGCTCTGGACCATCAACAAGAAGGCGCGCGCCCCACTGCCCCCGCCCCTTAGATCTCGGGCTTGGGAGGGCGGCGGCTGAGGGCGGGGGCAGATGATCGACCCGATCGCGCCGCGGTACACGGCGCTGGGCAAGGGCGCGGTGCCCTTCGCCCTCGCCGGGGGCCCCGAGCGGCCCGAGGCGCGGGCCCTCCCCCGGCACAAGAAGAACGCCGACCTCGGCACCAAGACCGTCGAGTTCTACCGCGAGGTGAACGAACCCTCCCCCGCCGCCGCCTGGCGACCGCTCCCCTCTGACGAACCGTTCTGCCGCTCCGGCAGGTGCTGCTGGACCCGGAGGACGCGGGGGCGGTGAAGGAGGGCGAGGAGGTGACGCTCATGGACTGGGGCAACGCCTTCGTCGACAAGATCGAGCGGGACGCCGCCGGCAAGGTCGTCCGCCTCTCCGGCCGCCTCCACCTCGAGGGCGACTTCAAGAAGACCGAGAAGAAGCTCACCTGGCTCGCCAACGTGCGCGCCGGCCGGCTGGCCGGCGGGGCGGAGGGCTCAATGGTTTCCTGACTGGTGCGCAGACGCCTGCGGGGGACCTGGTGCCGGTGAAGCTGCAGGACTTCGACTTTTTGATCACGAAGAAGAAGATCGAGGAGGAGGACAACTTTGAGGACTTCCTCAACCCCAAGTCGGTCGCCGAGTCGGAGGCCGTCGGCATGCCCGACCTCCGCAACGTCCAGAAGGGCGAGATCATCCAGCTCGAGCGCAAGGGCTTCTTCATCTGCGACTCCGTCTTCGTCCGCGACTCCCGCCCCATCGTCCTCATCGCCATCCCCGACGGCCGCGCCAAGCCGGCCCCCGGCGGCGCCGCCGCCCCGGCCCCCGCCGCCGCCGCCAAGGCCGCCGCCCCGGCCAAGCCCGCCGCTAAGAAGTAGGCGCTCTTCACGTGAACGCTTGCGTCGCCGAGTCGAACTTGTTTTCGAAACGTGCGAGCTTCGAAGCAACTCCTTTCAGGCTGCCAGGCCCTGAGGGCTGCCCTGATGCAGATCGGGGCGGGGCCCGGGGCCCGGCCGTTAACGTTCAACACGGTTGGGCGAGAGTCATTGAATGTTCAGTGTTCTCGAAATCGAAGCCTCAGGGCCTGAAGGGTCGACTCGGAGAACTGCAGCTGCCAGGCTGGACTTCGGAACTCGGGCACGTCGACGGAATTCATGATTAGAGGGGCCCCGGGGCCCGGGGAGCCTCGGAGCACATCATATTCGCTGATCATGAGCGCTAGCCGTGGCACCGTTAATTTGCAAATTGGCAATTGCGACCTTTCTTCAAAAACATTTGCGCTCCACTGGGCCATTTCATTACACTGTCTCTAGATCTTCCTTCTCTTCTGCTAGGTTGCTCTCCGATCTGACGCTGTCTGCTCTACGGCTTCGCCTGGCTCTCTGATCCTCAGGACCTGCCTGCCTACGCTGCCTACTACCAGCCGAGGTAGCGTTCCCGATGCAAGTCGTTCAGATATTTTGAGCTCCGCGTCTGCGCCATGGCGTTGGTCAGACGACGCAGCGGGGACGGCGGCGGCGGCAGGGGGCCAATGCAAGCGCAGAGAAAAATTCACGGTAAGCTAGGAATCCACGAGCCCAGCGGCTGCTGAGCTAGGAATCCATGTCGCTAGAGAACATGGCGAGCGGCCTCTGGCATGAGGGCTAGCAGGATGGCGGCGGCGCAGACCTGGTGCAACCGCGGGTCCAGTTGTTTGAATTGTTGTGTCGAGTAAAAGAGTGGCTCGCGCTTCGGGATAATTCGAGGGAGTTCCGGGACAGGCCCGTGGAGCGAGTCGTGGTACGACTGCGGCGCTGCAGATAAGCGCCGCGCCGGAGGGGCCGTTTCGAGCGCGATGTACGCGCCTTAAAAGCGTTCGGTCGATGCAACGTAGCTGGGTTCGGCGTTCTGATTACGCGCATCGCACCGAGTTGGTTGATGCTGCTCTTCTTCAGCACGAAGGTGTTGAGGTTTTGCCGCTTGGAGGGCGACATCGCTCGCTGTAAGGCGGAAGCCGAATAGACCGGCCTCGACGAGGGGACGCTCGGAGCTGTGCTCATGGCACTCGAGTGGTCGAGTAGACGTGATGTGGCAACACTGGCAAGCTCCGATCCGCTGGAAGGGAAGCGCGGTGCCAACTGCGTTAAAGCTTTGCTGCTGTGTGGAGATGCGGATCGAGTGGCGCAGGACGAGTATGCGCCGGGAATCGCGGGCGCCGGGAGGCAGCTGTGAAGCTTCACTGCACTTAACGAGAATACCCCCTCGCCGTCTCTCCCCCCCTGCAAAAAAGAGGAAAGCAAGTGCGGCGCCCCAGCGGCGGCGGACTGGCATGGCGACGAAGGATGGATCGCGCATGCTGGTCCAGCTTGAAGCCGGCCTCCGCGCGCCGTCGCTGCAGGCCCAGATCGACGCGGTCCTGCAGGCTGGGCAGTTCATCGAGAGCCGTCCGCTTCCCGTCGTGATCAATACCGCGTTCCTCAAGCTCGCGGACTTCTTCTGGTCGTGGTCCGCCGCACCGCCCTCCCGTCGCACTTCGCCGCTAACCCGGCCGCGCGCCACGCAGCAACAACAACCTTGCGCGTAACGCTGTCGTCGCGGTGTTCAAGCGATGCGAAGCGCAGCTGAACCGGGCGTCGAACGCGGATCAGCTGATCAAGCGCGTCGTCACGGTGCTGCAGGACACGAGCCCCGTAGCGCGAGGCGTCGCGCTGCGAGCGCTGGCGTGCATGGCCCCGAACGTGATTAAGCGCGTCGAGATCCAGCACAGGTCGGCGTGCCCCGCGTCCGCGAGCGCGGCCGGCCAACGCAGGCCCCCGCAGGGTGCACGACGCGCTGCTGGGGATTCGGCACGCGGAGCTGTGGACGCCCGAGGGGGAGGTGGAGGCGCGCGGGGCGATCGCGGCCGCGCACCGCCTCTGCGCGATCTCGGCCGCCTTCGCCCGCTCCTCCCTCGAGGCCGTCGCCGCCCTCCTCGCCAGTGCGGCCGCCCCCTCGCCCGGCCCCGTAGCGTCCCCGCCGATCGCCGAGGACCGACGCCCCTGCAGACGCGGACGGGCCGCCGTGGCTGCGGAGGGAGCTCATCCCGCTTCTGCAGCACATGCTCTCCGACCCCAAGACCGTCGACCGAGTCCGCCCCGCCCCGCCCCGCGGCAGCCGCGCCGGTCTCCGACGCCCCCGCGGCGCAGGCGTACGACCTGCTGCGGCAGATGATGCACGCGTTCGCCGAGCCGGAGCTGGCGCCCGTCGTGCTGGGCGCGATGACGCACCTCGCCCTGGAGGCCGTCGCGCCCCTCGAGGGCCACGTCCTCCTCCTCCTCTCCCTCGCCGAGGCCGACCCCCGCCCCCACCTCCGCTGCGCCGCCCTCGAGGCCCTCGCCGAGCTCGCCGCCGGGGGCGCCCGGCCCCTCGCCGCCCCGGCGCCCCGCGCCCTGCCCCGCCTCTCCGCCATCCTGCGCGAGCCCGACGCGCCGCCGGCCGTCGCCCGCCGCGCCCTCCGCGTCGTCGCCGACGCCCGCCCCGAGCTCCTCTGCCCCCCGCCCGAGCTCGGCGCCCCCGCCCCGCCCCGCCCCGCCCCCGACCTGGTCGCCGCCTGCGCCCCGCACGCCGCCGCCCACCCCGCCGACTGCTCCGCCGCCCTCGCCCGCCTCCTCTCCTCCCTCTCCCCCGGTCTGCCTCCCTTCCACGCGCCCCTCGTCGCCCCCGCTCACCTCGCGCCCGCCGGCAGACATCGACCCCGCGGTGGCGGAGCAGGCTGCAGCGGTCGCCGGCGGCCTCTGCAGGAGGGCCCTGCACGACCCCGAGGCCGGTGCGCAGCCTCCTCCTCGCCCCGCCCGCAGGCCCCGCTGACGCGGCCCCGCCGGCGCGCCCCCAGAGAGGGACGGGTCGCTCCCCTGCGCGGCCCGCATCCTGGCCGCCGTCGCTGCCGGGCCCTGCCCCGCTCCCGCCGCCCGCGCCGCCGCCGAACTAATCACCCCAGCCCTCGAGAGCCGCGGTGCGCGCTCTGCTGTCAATCTCCAACCCCGCTCTGCCGCTGACGCCGGCGCGCAGGGGCGGGCTCCGCGGGCGTGCTGCGCTGCGTGGCAGCCTGTGTGCGGGCGGCAGGCGGCGCCGCGGCGCGCGAGGCGGCAGCGGCCCGCGCGGACGCCCTCCTCGCCACAGCGGAGACCGCCGACAACGACGGGTTTGCCGTGCGCGCCCCGCCCCGCCTCCCGCCCTCGCCGCCGCCCTTCACACCGGCGCCAGTTCGCCGCTTACGCGCTGCTGTGTGAGGCGGCGGCGGCGTCGGAGGCGGCGGCGGCGGGGCCGCTCGAGGCGGCGCTGCGCGAGTCGCTGGCGAGGGCGGCGCTGGCGCGGCGGTGGACGGCGTACCGCGCGGCGTGCCTCTGCGCGCGGCGGGGCCTCCTCGCCGCGGCCGCCGCCGCCTTCGATGCGCTGAGCCCGGGGCCCGACACGGGCAGCAGGCCGGCCGAGTTCGTCGCCGCGCTGGGCGCCCTCTGCGCCGCCGAGGCGGACGGCCCGCCCGGCGCCGAGGCGACCGCCGACGCCGCCCGCCGCCTGCGCCACTTCCGCCGCGCCGCCGGCCACCTCAAGCGGGCGCGCGCACCCCCGCGGCCCCCGCGCAGCGTCGCCTCTGACTGACGCCGCGCGGCAGGCGGCCCCCTCGCCCGGCGCCCTCTGGTTCCAGCACGCGTACCTCGCCCTGCGGACGGCCCTCTGGGCGCAGACCGAGGCGGCCCCGGGCGCGCGCCCCGCGTCGGACCTGGCGGAGCAGTGCGAGGCGCTGCGGTCGCGCTGCTTCGCGGCCGACCCGCAGACGCTGCGCGCCATCGACGCCACCGGCGCCGATTACGACCGCCTGCGCGCCGCCGCCCCCGAGTCCCCCGCCGCCCTCGCCGCCGCCCTCGCCTCGCCCCTCCGCTCCCGCCTGCCCGTACCCCCCTACTTCCTCTCGGGCCGCCCCGCGCCCTTCGTGCAGCTGCACCTGACGCCCTCGCCGCGCCCGCCGGCGGAGTACGTCCTCGCGAAGCCGGGCACGGCGCTGCTGCTCCACGTCGCGGGGCGCCTCGCCCACGCCCCGCCCCGCGGCCGCCGCGCCGCACTCGTCGAGGTCGCCCTGCGGCTCTCGGAGCCCCCGCGGGGCCCGTCCGCGGCCGCGGCGGCCCCCGAGGGCGCCCCCGCCGGCGCCGTGCTGCACAGCGCGCTGCTGAGAGTGCGGCCGCGCGGGGCGGAGTACTTCGCCCTCTCGGCGGCGCTGAACGTCCCCGCGGGGGCGCACCACGGGGCCGGGCCCGGGCACGACCCGCAGGCCGCCTCGCACTACACCGTCTCCGTCGTCCCCACCGTCGTGGACGCCGAGGGGCGCCGCTGGGCCCCCGGCAAGGAGCTCTCCTTCCCCCTCGTCGCCCGCTTCTAGCCAGCTCGCCCCGGCGACGATCGCATTGAAAACCGGTCCTGCATTATTTCGATAACAATACTGTTCTACCGAGGCACTGGGCTTAAACTTAACGACTGCAAGGCGGCGGCGCTGAGGCGCGGCACGCGGCTCGAAAGAAGACGATATGGTACAGTCAAAGGAAACGAGCGGAGCGGAAACTGTCCAGGGAGTGTTGAAAGAAGCATCAGGTACGAAGGGGGAGGGAGGGAGGGAGGAGGAGTCTACAGGCCGAAGGCGAACGGGTCGCCGGCGGTGGCGGAGAAGGAGCTCCCGGGGCCGGCGGGGGCGGAGCGGGCGGCGCCGCCGCCGCCGGGGGAGGCGGCGGCGAAGTAAGCGTCGAGGTGCTCATCGTCGACGAGCTCCCGGAGGTCGAGCTCGAGGTCGGGCAGCACGAGGTCCGCCTCCGTCAGCGCCAGCGGCGCCCCCGCCAGCATCGCCCCGCCCTGCCCCGCCCCCGCCGGCGACGACCCGCCGGCGCTCCCGGGGGAGAACGCGTCGGGCCCGAGACGCGCGCTGAAGCCGCCGCCGGGCGCGTGGGGCGCCGCGAAGAGGGCCGGCGCCGGGGCGGTCGGGGACATGGGGTCGAGCTGGGCGATGAGGGGCCCGCCGGGCGAGCCCCCGTCGGCGGTGGAGACGGCGCTGCTGCTCGAGCTGCTGCGCGGCGGGTCGGCGGCCGAGCCCGAGCTCGACTGGAGCTGCGAGGCGAGCTCCCGCGCCACAGCGTCCCGCACGAGCCGCTGCAGGACGTCCAGGTCCAGCGACGAGCTCGCCGAGGACCCGCCCGCGGCGCCCCCCGCCGGCCGCGCCGCCGCGCCCTCCTGCTTCACCCCCACCAGCGCCGGCGCCGGCCCCGGCGACGGCAGCGCCAGCGCCAGCCGCTGCGGCTCCGGGCTGGGTCGCGTCGCCCTCCGGGCGGGGCCACGCTGCGCCACCACCGCCGCCACCGCCGCCGAGGAGGAGGAGGTCAGGGCGGCCGGCGCCGCGCCGGAAAACGGCGAGAAGGAGATGTTCGGGTACGGGCTGGGCAGCGTCACGCCTGGTGCCAGCATCGGGCTCGCCCCGCTGAAGGTCGAAGCGGGCGGGGCGCCGCACGGCACCGAGCACATCGCGAGCTGAGGCGCGGATCAGAGCGAGCGGGGCCTCACCCGGGCGCAGCCAAGGCACCTTGGCCATTTCGCGCTGCTTCGGGAGGAGCTCGAGGAATTCGGCCGTGGCGTCGCCCAGCTGCGCATCGGCTTTTGTGAGCGCGGAGCGACGACAGCGGCCGGCGGGCTCGCTCACCAGCCGGGCGACCAGATTCGGCATGTTTGACTCAGTCCAGACCAGCAGCGCAGCGCGCTGCTGGGTGTTGAAGGTATCCCTAAAGAACGCGTCCTGCTGCCCAAAGAGGACGCAGAGGTTCTTCTCCATCGCAGGGCTGGAAGTGAAATCAGTCGACGTTCTCTTCGCCCGAGCGAGGAAAGGGAAACGCGGACCGGATGCTCTCTAACTCCAAAATCATTTCTCTCAGCGCCTGCAAGCGAGGCAGGACGGCCTCGATCTTCGAGAGCTGCTCCGCGATGTGCTGCTTCATCTTCGACTTCTGCTCGTCCCTGCCATCCCGAGAAGATCAGCGACAACGCTACAGCGAGAAAAGGACTTGCACGCACGTGAACTTGACCGTGTTCGCGAGATCCGCCACCGCGGTCTCCGCCACGATATCTCCCACGCCCGCAATCCCTTTTAGCAACCGCAGCTTCACCTCCATATGCGCAGCCGGGAGCAGCGCGCGCTGGAACTCGATTATGTAGCGTCGCATCAGCATGCCTTCTTTCCGCTTGACGGCGTGAACCTGCACGCGCAGTGAGCCAGAGAAGAGATCGGCTTTTCGCAGGCGGACCTTCTCCTCTGCCTCGACAAACTTAGGGGGCGGCGGCTGATCGAGACGCATACTTGTAAACATGGATTTTAGATCGTCGACTGCTTGTGCCCTCGCTTGTTCGAGCTGGCCTGCGCAAGCGGGCAGGCCAAGTGAGGAGAGACGGCAACGGCACGAGAAGAGAAACAACACCTTGATCCTCGCCCATGCACTGATTCTTTGCGGCCTCCAACAGCTGGACCTTCAGCTTCAGGGCGTCATTCTCGCGCTGCAGGGCGGCGTTCTTCTCCGCCAGCTCCTGCCAGATGTTAGCCATGTGCAAGGCACGCCCCGCCGCAGGGGCGCACGTTGTTCTCTTCCTGCAGGCCCTGGAACTGTTCCTTTCTCTTCAGACGGAACCGCCGCGCCGCCTCTCGCTCCCTCTCCTTCCGCGCTTCTTCTCGCGCTTCAGCATCACTCTTGGTCATGTTGGAGCGAGCAAAACAGCGTGGGAGCAATGCAGGAATGCAGGAGCCAGGCTTCGACGGCGGGAGACTGCTTGCTTCGAGCACACTCGGTGCGGGCTCGCTGAAGCTGCAGAGCTTCGACCTGCTATTTGCCTCGAGCGCACTCGCTGTGGGCTCGCTGAAGCTGCAGAGCTGCGGCCTGCACGAGCTCGATCGAGCGACGTAGACAAGACGTCAATGGGGGAAGCAGTAGCAACTGGGTACGAGTGATTGTAGGGCCTCCGAGGCTGTCCGAGCCTGGAAATGGAGCCCTCCGCGAGCGAGGCGATCGCCGCGGCGCAGCCGGCGGAGTCTACGGTGGACACGCGCAAGATGGCGGAGTCGGCGGCCGCGCTTGAGCGCGCCAACTTCACGCACGCGCAGCGGGTCCGCGGCTTAGCGGAAACGCGCTTCAGAGCCGCATTTGCGCCCGCATGCGCGCGTATTAGCTGCGGCCGCAAGAGCTAGAAGCGGCGGTGCTACCTCCTCGCGCGCAGATCCTTTGCGTGCGGCCTTCGTGGATCCTTCACCTCATGTCTCACGAGGACGAGGACGAGGACGCGGCGGACGAGGACGTTGGACACGCGGAGCTCGCTGCAGACGACGATCAAACCGCGGAGGACGCGCTTGATGAGGACGCCCTCGACGATCTTGACGAGGGGGAAGGCGACGAGGACGAGGACATTGAGGACGCGAGTGCGCCCGGCCGCCTCGAGTTCAATGAACGTTAACCCGCCTCACGATCTGCACAGGTCTTGAAGAGCTGAAGAAGGAGGCCGCTATGCCTCTGGACGATCTCGTGAAAAAGTGCTTTGGGTTCCTCCTGCCGGCGCCAGCTGCAGGCTCGCGCGTGCGCGTTCTCACTGAGCATGCGCGCTCAGGTACCTCGACCCGGCGGGGGACGGCCTGGAGCGGGCGATCCGGGGCGGCTCCCTCGTGTTCGACGTGCCGCTGGAGACTATTATGGCCGAGGCGGTGCGCTACGCGGGGCGCGGGGCGCGCCGAGGGCAGGGGCTTAGGCGGCGGCAGGAGGAGACCGAGGAGCAGGACCCAGACTTCCGCCCGACGGAGGACGAGGCGGAGGAGGAGGCCGAGGCGGGCTTCGAGGCCGCCATGGACGAGGAGGAGCGCGAGGAGCGGGCCGGCGAGGGCGGGGACGAGGACGGGGGATCGGGCGAGGGCGCGGCCGCCGAGCACGAGGATGAAGAGGAGGGCGAGGATGACGAGGAGGAGGAGGAGGAGGAGGAGGAGGAGGTTGAGGGCGGCAAGGGCGTGGAGGCGGGGGACGAGGAAGAGGGCGAGGAGGAGGATGCGCGGATGGGTGCGCCCTCGCTCGCCGCCGCCGAGCCGACGCGCTGAAGCCCGGCTGAGGCGGGGGCGCAGAGGAGGCGGACGCGGCGGAGCTGGAGGCGCTGCGGGAGGAGGCGCGCATGCCCATCGAGCAGGCGCGCGCGGGGCCTGCGGCCGCGCGGGATCCGATTTCTCCGGCGCTCACGGGCGGGGGCCGGCCGGCGCGCAGGTGCTGGCGCGCATCCTGGAGGGCGAGGACGAGGTGGCCGTCGACGAGGTCCGGCCCCGGCCCCGCGCCCCGCCTCGCGTCCAGCCGCGCGCGCGCAGGCGTGCCTCGCCGGCGGCCTGGCCGCGCACCTCTCCCCGGGCAAGCCACGCCGCACCCGCGTCTCCCGGGGCGAGGAGGTCGGCACTTGAAGCCCCGCGCGGCCCCGCCCGGCCCCCGCCTTCCGCACCTCTGACTTGGCGGCACGCGCGCAGGCGGGCGCGGTCCCCGCCGGCAGCCACGCCGCCCTCTCCTCCCCTGAGAAGCCCCGCCGCACCACGCGCGTCACCCGCGTCACCAGGAAGTGACCCGCCGTGTTTTAAATTTGCGGCCGCTCAGTACATCGCTGTGGAGCTTCTTATTGTGTAAATAAGAGACCTATCGATCCACCTATCCTGCATCGCCGTCGCTCTCGCTGGCGTCCTTCGTCCTCCCGGCCTTGGCCTTGGCCTTGCCTTTGGCGCCGGAGCGGGAGCCGGAGGGGGCGGCCCAGGAGCAGATGGGGCAGGCGGAGGGCTCGTGGCGCTGGGCGGGGCAGTGCTCGCGCCCGAAGTAGATGATCTGGAGGTGGAGGCGGTTCCAGGCCTCCCGGGGGAATGCAAGCTTCACTGGTGGTCCCACGCCGGCGGGCGAGGGTGAGCGCAACCGTGGCCGCGGGGGCCGGGGGCGGGTACTCACGGTCCGCCTCCGTCTGCTCGACCTTGGAGCCGTCCGAGAGGCCCCAGCGCGCCGCCAGCCTGCGGGTGACTTGGGCGGTGCCCCACGCGGGCCGGCAGGGTCGGCGGGTACCTGTGGATGTGCGTGTCCACGGGGAGCGCCGGCTCCCCGTGCACCTGAGCCATGACGACCGAGGCCGTCTTGTGCCCCACCCCGGGCAGCCGCTCCAGCTCCTCGTACGTCTTCGGAACCTGCGAGCGAAGTCAGGCTCGGCCTGGCCTGGACGTGCTCGCGCGTGGCGGGCCCGGCTGCGGGCAAGGGCCGCACCTGCCCCCCGAACTCGTCCACCAGCATCATGCTGAGGCCCTTGAGGGCCTTGGACTTCTGAGGGGCGAGCCCAATCTGCGCGCGCCCCCGCCGCCGGCTCGATTACGGGCGCAGCTCATGATCAGGTCGGCGTCGCGGAGGGGAGGCGCCTGGCGGATGATCTCCGCGATGCGCTCGACGGGGAGCCCGGCCATCGCCTCAGGCGTAGGGGCCTCCGCGAACAGCGTCGGCGTGACCTGCGTCGGGGTTAAGCTGGGTAGCTGCCGTAGCTGCGGATATATACACGCCGAAGTTGCCCGGTTGGAACCTGCCCGGTGAGCGGGCAGGAGTGACCTGCCCTCCGTTTGCCGGAGTTGCTCACCTCATTTACTTTCTTGTCCGTCGTCTGCGCGGAGAGAACGACCGCACACAGCAGCTGGAAGCCATCCCTGTGCTCGAGCGGTATGGGCGGCGCCGGATACAATCTGCGCGTGGGCCGCGTGAGCGGCTGGCGCTATCGCTAGCGCTGAGAGCGAGTGGGGCGGGGCGGAGCGAGGCCTAGGCCGCGCACTCGTCGAGCTTTTGCATCACCAATTGAGCCTTCTCCTTCAGTGCTGGCGTGAGCTTAATCTGTCGGCAGGCGCATCAGCTGGGCGACGCAGGGTTGGACGACGCGTAACGCGGACGAGCGCGCGTGCGAGCGAGGGGCACCTTAGCCGCGAGCTCTTTCTTTGGTGGGCTCTTCTTCGGCGTCAAAGAGAAGGAGCGCACTCCGGCCGTCGGTGTCGCGGGCGCGGTCGTGTCTGTCTTCCCGCGCTTCCCCGGCGTGCCAGCTGCAGCTGCGCCAACCGACGGCGATGCCGCCGAGCTTGCTCGCTTGCGTCGGGACGTCGATGCTGCTGGCTCATCGCTGCTGGCGCTCGTGGCCCCCAGCTCGGCGGCAGAGGATTGCAATTGGCCGCGCGTGCGCATTGGCCGGCAAAGCTCGCGCGAAGCGCTCAAAACGAGTGCCGAGGGTTGCAGAGTTGCCGGGTGACGATGAGGGATCGCTGTGAGGCCAAAGAACAGCCGCCCTAGGCGCATGTACGGATTGGAGAGCTGCGAGGCCTAGGCAAGGAGCGTCGGGAATGGGCCCCGCCCGGATTCGAAGAGTGGGCAAAACGGAGTAAAATGAGCGAAGTGGGACTTGAACCCACGCCTCCGAAGAGACTGGTGCCTTAAACCAGCGCCTTAGACCGCTCGGCCATCCGCTCGTGAATAATCGTCGCGGACGCGTCTGGTCGATGCCTGGCCAGGCGTTTCATGCGGTAGCTCAAGCGCTAGCTGCGCGTTTGGCAGATCCGAGCTCGACGTCGACAGGTGCCGCGGCCCGCCCGATCGCGAGCCCACAAGCTTCATGATCAGCGCCTCGCTCAGAATCAACTCTAGCGAGTGGTGCTCAAGAACCGTCGAATGCCGCGTTTTGCACTTCTAAGCGATCTCAGTCAATGATGCGCAGGGAAGGGACGGCGGCGCGGAGGGCGGCGACGTTTCGGAGGCGTGACTCCGGGGGCGGCCTCGGGGCGCCCGCGGCCGCATCGGGGGGCACGAGGGTGACGGTCAGGTGCCGGGCGGCGCCGAAGGGCCGAAGGGCGAGGAGGTCGGTCCCCGCAAAGCGCGGTGACTGGAGGTGGACAGAGACCGATGCGAGGGCGGGGGCCACCGTCGGGCCCAACGCCGCCCCCGCCCCGGCAAGGCACGCCGCCGCCGCAGCCGGCAGGTCCCCCGAGGCGGGCCCCGCACCCGCACCCTCGCCCAAGATCAGCGTGAGCGCTGCAGCAGAGGCGTCACGTGGAGCAGTCGAATGGGGAGAGGGGCGAGGCGGGCCGGACCCTCGAGGTGGGGGAAGGGCCCCGGGGCGGCCGCGAGCATCTCGTCGGGGTCGCTGGACGCGCGCGGGTCGATATCCCCCAGGCGCAGCACCCGCAGCGTGGCCGCCGAGCCGACGGCGGCGGCGAGGGCGGCGGGGGCGGGCAGCGCGGGCCCCGAGAGGGCGAGCTCGACGAGGCCGGCGAGGGGGGCGAGGGCGGCCCAGGCGGCGGCGCCGGCCTCCAGGCGGAGCGAGCGGAGGCGGGGCAGGGCGGCCGCCAGCGCCCCCAGGTCGCCCAGCAGCGCCCCCGGCGCCGCGAGGCTCAGCGACTCGAGCCCCGACAGGTGCCCCACGCCTGCGCCCGCGTCGGCGGTCCGCAAAGCCGAGCGGGCGGGCGGGGCGGACAGGCGGCGGAGAGGACGGGGTCGGGGGAGCGGGCGACGAGGCGCACGTCGAGGGAGGTGAGGGAGGTAGGAAGGCGGGAGAGCGCCGCCTCGACCGCCGCCGAGCTCTCGCCGCCCACCGTGCACTCCAGCGACTCCAGCGGCAGCTGCGGCGCTGTCAAAGGGGCGGAGGGGCGGATGGGGTACGGCGCGCGGAGGCGGCGCGCACCAGGCGCCCCCATGCTGTGAGAAGCGAGGCGGGAACGACGGCGTCGCGTCCGGCGGCGCCCGAGACGCAGCGGAGGCGGCGGAGGCGCTGCGTGAGGTCACAGAGAGGCCGGCGCGATGACCCCGCTAGCCGAGGGCACGCGCCAGCGCACCGGCAAGCGCAGGAGAGAGAGGAGCGGGTGGAACTCGAGGCCGGCCTTCGGCGTCTCGACGCCTGGGGGGTACAGGAAGGTGACCCCCTCCAGATCTACGTCCTCCAGAGCCTCCAGCAAGGGGAGGGCCACATCGAAGTCAGCCGCCTGCCAGGGGCCCTCCAGCGCCAGCCGCTGCGCGGAGGGGGCGTCGGCGCGGCGTCGACTCCATCGAGGAGACAAGGAAGGACCTTCAGAGTTCCGCGCGCCGTCTCGCAGGCGGCCACGGCAGTGAGCGACAGGGCGGACTGGGGCGCCCCTGTGACGCGCGCGGGCGTCCGCCCTATTCTCAGGGACTCCAGCTCTGTAGCCAGGCGCACCAGAGCGAAGAGCTGCCGCGTCGAAATGCGGTCCGAGTACGGGAACCGCAGGGTAATGCGGCGCCAGAGCGAAGCGTCGAAGGCGAGCCAGTAGAGGCCTCTGCTTGAGCGGGCGACGGCCACGAGGTCATCGAGCGTCGTAAGCTTGTCCAGAATTCGGAGTGCGACGTCGCGGGGCAGGTCGAGCAGCCCGATCCGCGGCGCCATTCCGACACTGGCCAGCGCTGAGCAACAACAAAGCTCGCTAGCTGGCGCTGTCCGACTCTTCGACTGGAACCCTCGCCGCACGAGCTGCGCAGCGCTGCGAGCTGCAGTGCGCCGGGCAGCAGGTGGTTGGAGTTCAAATTTGAAGTCAACGACCAGGTCACCGAGTGTGTTCGATCAGTGAGATCGAGGGCCCGCCGGTGACCGGGCTATGGGAATACCCCTCACGTCTCTCCCCCCCCACCTTCCCCATCGCCCTCTTAAATCTGCGTGCCCGGGCAGTTTCTTGTAGGGAGGGCAGTTTCTTGTAGGGCTCTTTCGCAGAGCTCTCAGATCGCTAGGCCAGCTAGCTGCCCGCAGCTGCGCGAGGCATCCCGGCACTTGATCAACCGATGGCGTATCCGCCGCGCAGCCCTCGGTACGGTGCCGATCACTACGGAAATGATCCCTCTTGGCATGCTGGCGGGTGGTCGACCGCCCGCGAGGGTTTCCGCGATGGGCGTTACGAGCCCGGCCGGTTTTCGTCCTCGCCGGACCGCCAACGGGCGCCCTCTTACGACGACTACGCTGAGAGCGTTTTCGATGGTCTTCCTCGTGGCCACGCGGTCACCCCGCGCCGCGGCGGAGCACCCGTTGACTACGAATCATACGCGGCAGCCTCGGTGCGCGCAGCTGGCCTACCAGGCGCCGGTGCCTGCCCCGGAATCCGTGTGACGAACTCGCCCGCAGGGTCTTCCCACGACCCCGCGCTCCCGCTCCCCGGCATCGAATGCGATGCGCAGCGGCACTCGCACGACCCCGATGCACACCGGTCCGCGCCCGCCCGGGCCGTCCCCGCCGTCCCATTCCGCCCGCAGTCTCTCACCGCCAGCCGCCGGGCAGGCTTCACGCCGATCGGGGGGCCGATGAACGCGGCCCACGAGGAGGCGATGCGCAAGGCGGGGGCGCGGCCGCTGGCGCCGGCCCAGCGTGCCCTCCTGGACGACGTGATCCAGCTCTACAACCCCAAGCCGAACATTGGCCTCGTGCGCAACATCTGGGCCCCCGACGGCAAGTTCATTGACCCCCTGAGCGAGGTCCGACGGTCCCCTCCCGCCCCCGCCCCCTCCCCGCGGCCCGGCGGCCCCGCCGCGGGCGGCTGACGCGGCAAGGCTGGGCGGTGGCGCAGGTGAAGGGCCACCGGGACATTGAGAACCAGTTCCTGCTGCTGGAGCGCTTCTTCGAGGCGGTCGAGTTCCGCGAGACGGCCGCCTACGCCCTCGAGCTCAAGTCCCCGCCCGCCACCGTCATCGTCTGCGAGAACAACCGTGCGCCCCGCCCCGCCCCGCGCAGCTAAGCGGGCGCACACGAGGGCGCACGCTGAGCGGGGGCGCGGGGGCGCAGAGTTCTACTGGCGGCACGGGAAGAAGGAGCCGTTCGCGGTGCGGGCGGTGACGACGCTGGAGCTGGACAAGCAGGGGAAGGTGCACTGCCACCGCGACCAGTGGCTCGACAAGGGCGAGGAGGCCCTCAAGCAGGCCCTCCACTGCCGCCACAAGTCCTTCTTCTACGACGTCTTCGCCCGCAAGGTGCAAACCCCCCCCCCCCCCTCCGCCGCACAGCTCCGCCGAGCCGCCGTCCGGCCGGGTCCTGACGCGATGCCGCCGCCGGCAGCCGCTCACGTGGGTGGGCTCCTGGTACGGCGAGAGGTACCGCAAGTCCGCGGAGAGCGGCCACCACCACCACCACCACCACCACCACCACCACAGCCGGTGCGCGGCGCCAGGGCGCGGCCGGCCGCACTGCAGGGGGCGGCGTGGGGTTGGGGCTGAGAGGGGGGGCGGGGCAGGGGCCACCACGGGAGCCACCACGGCGACCACCACGACAAGCACGACAAGCACCAATCGGTCCGCCGCCGCCGCCCCTCCCGCCCCGTCTGTCCGCCCGGCTAACGGGGTGTGTCGCAGCATCACGGCAGCCACCACGGGGGTCACAGCCACCATGGCAACCACAGCCACCATGGAGGCCACAGCAACCACGGGGGCCACAGCCACCACGGCAACCACAGCCTGCATGGCGGTCACAGCCAGCACGGCCACGCCAACGGCGGCTACGCCAACGGTGGCTACGCCAACGGCGGCTACGCCAATGGCGGCTACGCCAACAGTTACGCCAACGGCGGCTACGCTGCGACGACGCCGCGCCCCTACTATTAAAATACTTGACAACAAGGGCGGAGCTCATCCGTCGGCAACCAGGCGGGCAGGTAGCCGAAGGGTTTGCATGTGTATGTTGTATGTTTAGACTCTTTAGAGCCTTACATTAGATCTAGACCCGGAACTGTAGATTTTGTCCAAAAAGATGCATGCGTGTTTGTCACAGTGTGTGCGCCTTTTCTTTTCTTCAGAATTTCGTTTACTAGTAAACGTTTGGAGCTGCCACTGCAGCTGCGTCTGTCTGCGCCGACTCTGCCAGGCTGCGGCACGTGGTACGTTTTGGGGAGCCGCTGAACGCGCAGGAGGCCAGGAGCTGCGCATGCAGTACCTAGCGGAGTAGTTGCTGTACCCCCAAGACTCCCCCTAGGAGCCTCTAGCTTCTTCAGTTCTAGTACTAGTACTGGCCCCGGCGGCCATACACCGTGCAGGCACGACCGGCGCCCGATATCCCGATATCCGGGTGCGTTCCCCCGCACTCTTCTTAGAATCTGCTTGTTCTCAAGCAACGCGTGCGGCGCTCTCGTTCTAACTGCCAGGACAGTTGCGAGCCTGGGAGCGGAGCGTCTCGGCACGATGAGCAAAGTCGCTACTCTCTACGATGAGACGGGGGATGTCGTGTCTTCGTCCAAGAAGAGCGAGTGCGCCCGAGCCCGCCGCTGATCTCCGCCGGGCTGCGCCTGGGAGCCTCTGCCGCTTGAGTCCCAACTTCCCTGACGCTCGCCTGGCACGACTTAAAAACGCGCGCAGTCAATACAAATGCCAGGTGCGAATGTTACTCTGCTGCGCCGCTGCGCCGCCCGCTCTCCGACTCTGACCGCCGGACCCTCGCAGGAGTTGGACGGCAGGGAAATTGAATCGGTGGAGGTGGATAGCGGGTTCGAAATCCAGTTCTACGACAATGCCGACTGCGACGTGCGCTCTCCTCGGCTGCCGCGCGTCCGCTCCCGCCCTCCGAGCGCACTCGCCGACGCCACGCCGCCCAGGGTGAGCCCGCGGAGATCGTGAAGAACGGCGAAACGATGGATTACCCGGGCACGGCCTACGACGCTTACACCCTCGGTGCGCGCCACGCGGCGCCACGCCGAGCAGGCGCCCCGGGTCCGCGCACTGCTCGTCAAGCTGAAGGCTCCCGCGGCGTGGCGCAGAGCCGGCTTCGGTCGAGCCGGTCGTGATGGAAACGGAAACAGAGACGGAGACGGAGACGACGACCTTGGAAGAGACGACCTCGGGGGAGAAGACCACGGAGGAGGTGACGACGAGCGAGGACGGGACGACGACCATCATCACGACGACGACCACCACCTCGTCGACCTCCACCGACGGCGAGACGGGCGGCAGCAGCACGGAGACCACCAACACCGACAGCAGCAGCAGCAGCAGCAGCGGCAGCAGCAGCTACTCGAGCACGGACACGCTCACGCTGATCACGAACGCGCTGGACAAGAAGGTCGAGCAGCTGAACGAGTGCCAGGCGGAATCGGAGAAGCTGCAGCTGCAGCTGGTGGAGATGGAGGACTACAAGGCGCGCTACGACGCGGTCGCGCAGAGCCGCGAGGAAGACTCGACCAAGTACGCCGAGGCGGTCTCGCGCATCGAGCAGCTGGAGCTCGAGCTGCTGCGCCTCAAGGGAGCCGAGGAGCGCGCCGAGAAGGCCGAGGCCGAGCTCGACGAGCTCGACGACAAGGTGACCCCCGCCGGGCCCCGCCCCCTCCCGAGGCTGCTGCCCCGTTCCGCCTCGCCTGACGCACCCGGGGCCGGCAGATGGTCGACATGATGATCGAGAACAGCGGCTTCACCAGCCGCCTCCGCGAGCTCGAGGTGCGCCCCGTCCTGCCCGCCGGGTCGCTTCGCCGGGGCCGACGTGGCCGGGCGGCAGATCAAGCTGGAGAGCGCGGAGAACAAGCTGAAGGACGAGGAGTCGGAGTGCTCGGCGGACAAGGAGGTGCTGACGCGCCGCTACGAGCACCTCCAGGAGTCGACGGTGGACAAGTCGACCGCCGACGACCTCCGCGCCGACCTCGAGGCCGCCCAGTCGGTGCGGCCCCGCCCCGCGCCCCCGCCCGCCCGGCCGCGGAGCCCCTGACGCGCGCGCGCGCGCGCGGCCCCGCAGCGCGCGACGCGGGCGGAGGAGCTGGTGGAGGAGCTGCAGGTGAAGTTGAACGCGGCGGAGGCGGAGGCGCTCGACGCGGAGACGCTGGCGAAGCGCTGCGCGGCGGACCTGGACGACGCGCGGGAGGACCTGACGGCGGCGCGCGCCTCGTTCGAGTCGGAGCGCAGCGAGCTGACGACGCGGATCGAGACGCTGACGACGACGATCGAGACGAAGAGCAGCGAGCTGAAGTCGGCCTCGGAGGAGCGCGCCGTGCTGGAGGAGCTGCGGGGCCGCCTGGCGCTGCTCGAGGGCGACGTCCAGGAGCGCGAGGAGCGCGTGGCCTCCCTCCAGGACAAGCTCGCCGCCGCCCGCAAGGAGGCCAACGACTTCGAGTCCCAGAGCGCCGCCCTGCGCATCGAGCGCGACGCCGCCCTCGCCGTGCGGCCCCGCCTGGGTCGGGCGCGCGGAAACGAACGCGGCTGACGGCGGGGCGCGTGCGCGCGCGCAGGCGAAGGAGGACGTGCTGAACGAGGTGACCGTGAAGGAGGAGCGGATCGAGCAGCTGCGGGCGGAGGTGAAGCTGCTGGAGGAGCAGGTGGAGGCGGGGGCGGAGGACGAGGCGACGATCCTGCGGCTGCAGGGCGAGCTCGCGGACGCGGAGCGGGACGTGGAGGCCTTCCGCGCGAGCTGGGAGGAGGAGCGCACCGAGCTCTCCTCCCGCGTCACCCGCCTCAGCAGCGAGCTCTCGGAGCGCGAGGACGAGCTCGCGGCGTGCGCCAAGGAGCGGGACGCGCTCCTGTCGCTGCAGACGCGCGTCCAGGAGCTCGTCTCGACGGTGGAGTCGTCGGAGACGCGGGTGACGACGCTCGAGGCGAGCCTGACCGAGGCCGAGCGGGCCACGGCGGAGGCCCGGGGCGAGCTCGCCCTCGCCCTCTCCAAGAGCGAGTCGCACGCCGAGGAGATCACGACGCTGAAGGCGCGCATCGCGTCGCTCCACGCGAGCGAGGAGGAGTCGCGCGAGGCCGTGCGCGCCGCGCTCGCGGAGAAGGCGGCGGCCGAGGAGGCGCTCGAGGTGGCGAAGCAGCTGGTCCCCGAGCTCGAGGCGCGCGTCTCGAGCTACGAGGCCCGCGTGGCGGGCTACGAGGCGCGCATCGAGTCGGCGAAGGAGGAGCTGGCGGCGTGCAGCGCGCGCGCCAAGGAGCTCGGGGAGGAGAAGGACGAGGCGCTGGAGCTCGCCTCCAAGGCCCAGCGCGCCGCCGACGAGCTCAAGCTCGAGGTCGAGCAGGCCGAGGCCGTGCGCCGCCGCGCCCGCCCCCCTCGCCCCCGGCCCCCGCCCCCGCCGACGCGGGCGGGCGCGCGGCTGCGCAGGAGGCGAGCCAGGCGCGGGAGCTGGTGACGAGCACGCGGACGGAGATGGAGGAGCGGATCACGCGGGTGCGGGAGGAGGCGCGGTCGGCGAGCGAGCGGCACGCGGAGGAGCGCTCGGAGCTCGTGCAGGCGCACTCGCGCGACGCCGCCGAGTGGCGCGCCGAGGAGGAGGGCCTGCGCTCCGAGCTGCAGGCGGCGGAGAAGGAGGCCGGCTCGACCGCGTGCCTCGGGCGGCAGCTCACGCTCGCGCGCTCGGCGATCGACGCGATGCTCACGACACCCTGCGACGCCTCCCAGCCGCTCTTCAAGTGCATCGGCGGCAGCGCCTCGGAGCTCGCCAGGGCCGCCCTGCTCGGCCTGGGCGAGGAGGAGGAGGAGGAGGAGCGGACGCAGGAGAATGAGGAGGAGGAGAACGAGGAGGAGGGCGAGGGCGCGGGCGAGGTGGAGGAGGCGGAGGGCGAGTGGGGCGCCGCCTACGCCGCCGAGGCCGAGGCCGCCCTCGAGGCCTCCCCGGACGGCCTGTGAGCCCCGCTCGCGCGCCGCGGCCGCGTCTGGCGCCGTCTCTGCTCGACACGGACTGTATGTCGGATAGCTGTACCTTTAGCTCCCTTGCGTGGACCGTGGGGCCCGCGCCCGGGGCCCCCGCATGCGGCACGCGGGGGCATGTCGTGCAACTTCATGATCACGATAATGATAATGAAACTTCATTTCGGCACGCGTACGCGTACGCTGCCAAGTTGCTCGCTAAACTGGTTATCTTGCTCCTGAACTGGCTCGCTGAACTTTCACATGAACACTTGCACTGTGACAAATTTTTATGGCCCGGGCCCACGCCCGATCAAGATTCGATGATCATGATCACGTGTGTACATGTGAAAGCCCGGCCTGGCAGGACGGTCGGACTCCCCGGGGCCCGGAGACCCAGGACCGTCAGACTGACCAGATCGATATCTAGAACCCGGTGACTCGAGCCTCGAGCTCGCGATCGGAGCTCGAGAAGCCTTTCATGACCCGGTGACCAGACTCTGAGACTCAGTGTCTGATCATGATCATTACGATCATGAGTCAGGACCCGCCGGGCCGGGATGATCCGATCATCCGATCGCGACTCGGCGATCGGATCATGAACTTCGGAAGCCTCCGAGGCGCATGCATATGCGCAGCGGCTCTTTCATCCGATGATGATCGCATCAAAAGCCTTCAAAGGCTTGCTAACTTGTAAGTTGAGCTTCGATCGGAATTCGAATTCAATGATTCGAAGCCTCAGGGCTTGCCAAGTTGATTGTGAAGCCTCTCAGAGTCTCATGACTCAGTGATCAGATCTACGTATACATATATACGAGGGCCATCAATGGGCCAAACGCGAAAAGGCAACTCCGAGAGCTCGAGACTCGGAAGTGACGCTTGGATTGCGGAGGTTCTTATAACCGCCGCAACAGCTGTGGGGGTACCCCCTCCGAGGCTGGCGATCGCGGCGATCGCGACCCGATCGCGACCCTGGTGATCGCGACTTTCTCCCGATCGCGACCCTTTTCGATCGCGATTTCGAGATCGGGGGCATTTCTGCGATCGCGAGAAAGGAAAAATCGGAAAAGGCCGAAAAGTGCGTTTTTCACGCGTGAAATCGACCGAAAACGAGGGTTCGAATCCCGGGCCCGGATTTGGACTTGGGCAAAATCTCGGACTGAAATGGGAGAAAAATGGGACCTGGGACTTGGGACTTGGGACTTGGGACTTGGGACTTGGGACTTGGGAAGAGTTGGAATCAGAGTCTGGACTCAAAACGGGGAAATTTTCGGAGGGGGAGAAAAATGTCAGGCAATCTCTATTACGATTTCCCCTTTGAGTTGCATATGGCATTCGAGAGGCTGCGCGAGTTCTGGCGTTGGCACCTCACAGGACATGACATTCCCGACATAACACCAGAGCCCAACACACAGGGCGTGCTTGAAGTCATCCGTCAATATCCGCGTCGATTCAATGAATGGATCGAGTTCCACGCAACGAACCGTTTCCAGAGTCTCCCCGAGGCCATACGCGAAAATTTCGTGAGGCTGGTGGGACCAGGCTACGACAACCCTAACAATCATAGACCACGCCCAGCTGGCGTGACGCGCGAAGCTCGAGAAGACCGTAGACTTTTCCGCAGGAATTGAGAGAGGATAGACGGAGGCTTTCAATGGGGCTCCCGCAGATTGTGAGGGGTACAGCCCGGATTACGAGACTTACCAAGAATTGTACGGCTTCGAAAATCCCTTTGAGAGGGTACTACCAGGGTGAGGGGCCAGGGGGGCCCCTGAGGGTGTACCCCCATCCGAGACTCGACCTTCGGCGGACGCACTCGGGCAATTTCCGTCAGGCCGGCTCCTTTTTCTGTCTTCGGTCCAACGCTAAATTTGGCTTTTTCAGGCCAGTTGGCAACGTTTTCCGTTGCGAACTAGCCCAGGAAAAATTCGCCCACAAAACCGCGGTCCGCCGCCATTTTGCCTCACTCTTGAAACGGGTTCGCCGCCTTCTCTCAGCCCAAGGAAACCCTGCCTCTCCGAATTTTCACAAGTCCGCCCTCACAGTCACCTCACGTTTTGCCTTTGCTGATTTCTTTTCCCTTTGCGCAGATGTCGATTCCCGCTGAGCTTGCCGAGGACTTCGCCTTTGTCCAAGCAACGTGGGCTAACTCCGGTGGCACTCAAGGGGCTACCCCTGAGATGGAGCAGCGCGCCGACGCTCTGGGTACATCTACAATTATGCCATCTTACGCGCCACTGGCCCCGAAGTGCAACTTCTCCCCAAGTCCGCCTTCACGTCCAAGGCCAAGAAATCCAAGTCCAAGCAACCCAAGCCCGAGCCCCCGTCGACGTGCCCCCGTCCCCGGCTGGGTCAAGACCGCCAACGGCTGGGGCGACCCCAAGCTTTTCGCCGAGTCTGCTGCCGAGACGCTCGCCTGGGCCTACCCCCTCAAGTCTTCACGAATTACCCCCTCCGTCATCGTCGTCATCTGCCCCTCAGCCCGTCGCCGAGCCCGCCCCCGAGCCCGCCGATGACGCCAAGTCCGAGGCCTCTGACGTCGAGTCTGACATCAACGACTTCATCGACTTTGACGTGCCGATTCCATACGACTCTGAGTCGTCTTCTGACTCTGAAGGCGACAACGAAAACCCGACTCGCAAGCGCCGCATTATCAAGACCAAGTCAATCGTCAAGAAGAAGTTCATGGAGACTACGTCATTCACCGACAACTCCGAGCGCGTCAAGGACCCCGCCAAGGCACACGAGAAGGACTTGAAGCTCGGCGCCGGCATTGCCCGTTCTCGCGTGACGTCACACTACAGCGAGCGCCTGACTCAGCACGTCAAGACCATTGAGAAGCGCGTCCTCTGCAACGAGCTCCGCAAGGAGTTGGAGCGCAAGCGGCGCCACGAGCGCCTTGTCCAGTACCAGATCAACAAGGCGCGGATCGCCGAGCGCAAGCAGAAGGAGGCGGCCGAGCTCAAGGCGCGCATCGAGGCTCAGCAGCAGCGCGAGGCAGAGGCGGCAGCGGCCTTGGCGGCGCAGCGCGAGCGCGAGCGGCAGGACTTGGTGCAGGCAGCGCAGTCCCTTCCCCGCATTCCCTTAAGTCGGCGCCCGAGGGCCTCATTGAGTTGGTTTCCGATGACGATGACTCTGACTTTGAGATGCTGTAAATAGTATTGCGTCATTCCATTGTACATACTTGTAAAAATTGGCCGACTATTCAGTTACGACTTGGCGCGATCCTGGGACTTGGGACTTGGGACTTGGGACTTGGGACTTGGGACTTGGGACTTGGAAGAGTTAGACTCAGGGTCTGGGCCCAGAATCTCTCTGGATCTGAGAGTTTGCCGCGCCAAGTCCCTAACCACCGGGCAGACATGTAGAGGGTACGGAAATCTGCATATGACGTTTCTGGTGACATTCCAGGTGAGATTTCAAGCGAGGTAGAGTCTGAACTGGTGTACGACTTGTAGCATGATACTGGACATGAAAGCTCACGAGAGTATGCAACCGAAAACGGATGTGAAGAGGGGTAGGAGTTTTCGTGTGAGATGTCGAGAGAAGGAGGGTACGAGATGGGATACGAGTAAAAAAGACTACGAGTAAAAAAGACTACGAGTAAAAAGAGTATGAGGAGTGGTAGGAGTAAAAAAGTCGGTAGAAAAACTCACCTGACTTGTCTGACAAATTTCTGATCCTGGAGAAAGTCTGGGCCGGGACCTGGTTTCAACTCTTCCCAAGTCCCAAGTCCCAAGTCCCAAGTCCCAAGTCCCAAGTCCCAAGTCCCAAGTCCCAAGTCCCAAGTCCCAAGTCCCAAGTCCAGGTTTTTCTGAACCTAGGGCAAAATGGCCCTGCTCCGGTGCACCGACTCGCAAGACGTCGCCTACAACGTCCTGGTCAACTCGGACGTACCCCCGAGTGCCTTGGAGTTTCCCTGGAGAGTGGACAGGGACAGGGTGAGCAAGACGTTTGGAGGGCGCAAGCACTACCTCTCCCAGCTGATCCTCGGGAAGTCGCCACGTGGACGCTACGTGGAACACATCAACGGCAACCCGCTGGACTACAGGAGGGAGAACCTGCGCTGGGCATCAATGTCGGAGATTCGCAAGAAGAGGAGGGGGTACGCCAATTTACAGGAGAAGAGCGAGGAGATTCGGGAGATGATGGAGGCGACACAGGTGCTAATGCAGCTTAGCCAGTCTAGACGCTAGTGGTGTGAATCTTGGTGTCGTACTCGCGACCGACCGTTTCCCAGGCCACGTAAACTTCGGCTCCGGCGCCTGGCGCTGTCGAGTTGGTAGTCGCAGTCGTGTAGTCCGCCTCTGCCTCAATTAGTTCGGCCATGAGGGTAGAGCCCACGACCATTCCAGAGGTAGGCATTCCGGCGATGTTGTTGTACAATTTGAAAGTGAATTTCGTGAAGAGGAGCCGGGCCAGACCTGGGTACGGGGATTCGAGGCGCCGTATGAATAATCGGTACCCGAGGCGCCGCCCGTGGTGGCATTCGTCATCATCTCCTTTGCGTCATCTTCCAGAGGTTGTACATCTCAAAGGGAACGGCCTGCGTGGTCTTGTGTGTGGCATCGATGAGGGCGCCATCTAAATGCGTTTTGATGTTCGGATTCGCACCATTCCCGAATTTGCGAGTGAGGGCGTGTTAGCGGTGAACTTGAGTTCGAGCACGCGAATGGCGGGCCGATCAGGCACAGAGGGCTCTATCTTTTTCAGGAGGCCCGAGAGCCAGAGCGCCTCCGCCTCATCCGCGCTCACGCCCGAGTCGATGTCAAAGTACACGTACACGGAGCAGGAGGCGGGATTCTCGAAATCGTTGGAGGTGACGCGCAACATGACGGGATTCTGGACCCTCACGGTGAGCGGGGTGGCGTAGTTTCCGTCCCACTCCACCTTGTCCGTCCTGCGTTGGCCACGTTCCCAGCGTTGCCGTAGAAATCGGGGACGATCGAGCCGGCAGACACGGTCTTCACGATGGTGGCCGAGGTGGTCGGCATTTTGCGACCTCAAATGAGAAAGATTATCCGTGAAAGAGGGTGATGTCGCCACCGATGTTCATGACGCGGCCCCAGGCACAGAGTCAGCGTCGGTGCCGTACGCGTAGGAAATCGAGCACTCACGCAGCTCCGCGCAGAGGCTGGCGCCCGTGCTGAAGTGGGGCTGGTCGGCGGCGTAGGAGAGGGGGAAGACCTGGAACCTGAAAAAGGTGAAGGGAAGCGGGGTAGAGTCGAGCCGCGTGGGTTGCCGCCCGTGTAGAGGGCCCCCAGGGTCGCGGGACTTGGATTGAATTTCGTGAAGAGCACGTCGCCCTTGAGCGTACCCCTCATCTGGTAAGTTCCCGTACCCGGAAGATTCGAAGAACTGGGGTACCGGTTCACGGTGGGGCCGTACCCCGTCTCCCTGAACTTGACCTCGAGACAGCGCAAGACGTTGGCAGTGGCCGTGGCAGGTGCCACCTTTTTCACGAGTCCTGATTCGTGCAGCAGCTCGATAACCTCTGCGCTGAGGCTCAGAGGGTCGAAGAAGAGCTGGTAGGAATAAATCTTGGGCGTGGCGTAGGCGTTCTGAACGACCTGAATCACGACGGGATTCTGCAGAAAGACGTCGACGTAACTGCCGGAGGGTATGCGTGCGAAATCCTTGGTGTTGTTGCCAACGTCAAGTGAGCCGCTGAGGGTCTGGTACCAGTTGGAAGTCATTTACCCCGGGCAGATATTTTTTCGGATCGTAGAGGAAAATGCCCCGCTTCGTATTCGTGAAAAAGCAGGTGGTGCAGGCTCCGCAGTATGGCGTGGAGCCGATCTCGCTGACTGTGGGCAGGCCCCAGGTGCGATCGGGCTCCGTGCTCAACAACGGGAACAGTACGTACGGCTTTCAGCTGAACTGGGTCGCGGTCACCAACGCCGTCAAGTACAAGGTGTACAGGGCGACCAGCATCAACGGCCCCTGGGATCTCGTGGCCACGGTGAATGCGCCAACCGTCACCTACACGGACTCTCCCTTTAGTTTGGGGCCCAGCGACTCTACCGCGTGCGGCGGTTCGCGAACAGGGCAGCAGCAGCACGGGCTCTGATGGCAAAGCCCGCCCACAACCTACGCACAGTCGCTTCTCTACACCCACGAGGGTGCCATGAGCAATTACATTCTCTTCCAAGGCATAGGCGGCTTCAGCCCGCAGATCGAAGCCTACACCACGCTCACGACCGCCACGGCCCAGACCTACGGCGATTTTATTGCCGGGGCGGCCCCGCGTCTTCGGGCTTCCCGAAACCCGCCATAGTCGTCACAATCAACTGGGTGGCCATGGAGGGCGCGGACTCGATTCGAATTTACAGGAACGGTACGCCAATCGGATTTGCGAGCAGTGCCCTGTCTACCTCGTACATTGACGATAGCACTGCTCTTACGTGGGGCACGGAATACTCTTACCAGGTGGCCGGCATCGTGGGCGGTGTCGAATACGACAAGTCCGATCCGCTCCTGGTCTGGACTATGCCAAACGCCCCCACGAACGTGACGGCATCAGCACCCAACGACCAGCAGCAGCCTGTCAGCCTCAGCTGGACTGCGTCCACGGGAGCGACGGATACAAGATTTACAGAGACGGGGCCTACCTCACAGACTCCGCGACCAACTCCTACAGCGACACGACCACCGTCTGGGGTACAGGGTACGAGTACCAGATCTCCGCGACGAACACGGGAGGGAGGGCCGAAGAGTATTGCGGCGTACGTCACCACGGACCGGGGCGCCCACTGGGCTCACTGCAACCCCGCGGCGGGGGCAGCACAGCCTGTTGTGCTCGAGTGGTCGGTGCCGGTGACGGGCGTCACCGTCTCCTACAACATCTACAGGGTGGCGTGTTCCTTGCCAGCGACACGAGCAGCCCCTTTTCGGACACAACGACCGTTTACGGAACCACTTACACTTACACCATCAAGGGCGTCAACCAGATCGGCGAGGAAGGCCCTCAGTCCTCGTCTGCCAGTGCAACAACTGCAAACGCTCCTGTTTTGGGTACATTCTCCTACACCGGGGCCGACCAGACTTTCGTAGTACCAACGGGGACTGTGGCTGTGCGTGTCATCGTATGGGCGGCCGGGGGTGGAGGCGGAGAACGCGCAGGTACGGGGTCCGTGGAGGCGCGGGTGCTTGCGTAGTTGGTACATTGGCTGTGTCCTCGGGGGAGACGCTCATCCTTGTTGTTGGATGCGGCGGCCCAAAGGGTGTATCGGGACTGCCACTGCTACCGTCTACGGAGGTGGTGGAAGGGGCTGGAGCCATAGCGTCGATCCGGAGTACAAAAACGGCGCCGGTGGTGGTCGTTCTGCAATTCAGCGCGTTGCAGGGACCGACTTGGTTGTTGCAGGGCCGGAGGTGGGGGTACATGTGATTCGAATGGCGGCGGGGGAGTAGGCGGGGGTTGACCGGTGGTGCGGCTGGGTTGGTTGGAGTAACCGGAGAGATACCGGCTCAAGGAGGCACCCAAACCGCTGGCGGAGCCGGTGTTGTGGCCTCAGGGGCCAGGCCCAGCAACCCGGGAACTTTGCGCCAAGGTGGAGAGACTGGGCCTGATTCAAGCGGCTACAGGTTCGGTGGTGGTGGTGGTGGTGGTTACTTCGGTGGAGGCTCTGGTCCAGCAGGAGCGGAGTGTCAGAGAACCCAATAGCAAGAATGTTTGGAGGTGGCGGTGGCTCGAGCTACATAGGAAACTTGACGGATGCTACGGTGTATCCTGGGTCCGGCCAGGTGGCAGGAAATAGCGGAGACGCTCACTACGCAGCAGGCATTGGTAGGGGCGGCAACGGTGGCTCGTCTTTCAGCGACGTGGCAACGGTCGAATTGTGATACTCGCGGTGTAGTTATTCCTAGTTGTTCCAGATCAGCTCGCCAGTGCCGCTACCTGGTCTTGAGAGTTTGAACTTCTTGTGAAAGTTCCTGAATTGCCTTCAACGACAGGGAAATGAGCCTGTCGTAGTTTACCCCGAGAAATCCATCCGCGTTCTCGAAAACGAGACTCGGGAAGACGCCTTGGACTTCCTGTGCGATGAGACCGTAATCCGTTTTCGAACCCCCCGAGGATGTGTTCTTCCAGGTGAACGACACGGGATTCAGCTGCAGCAGAAGAGGGAGAATGCCCGACATGCTCGCGACATTTTCTTTCAGGCGGCTATCGCTCGACGAGTTTGTCAGGTATCCTTGAGCATCCGAATAAACGGCTCGGTTTCCATCGCCCGTGAGCGTCGAGACGATGAGCCGACCCGTGATGCCAACGCCGACGGTTCCGCACAGCAGTCGTTCGGTGCCGTTGTTTCTCAAGGATAGACCAGAGCTGACGCTTCCGCTATCAACGATTGAAGTGTTTGCTATGCTTAGGCCATTAGTAGGGCCTTCGATTGCCGAGGTAAATAGAGTACCTGTAACACCAACGCCAAGAGTCCCACAGAGGAGTCTATCGTTTTCGTTGTACTTTATAGCTACGCCTGAACCACGCCATTTATGTACGGTGACGTTCCGGTAATTTGCAGCTTATCGTCCAATGTAACGATGCCCGCCAAGTTTGAAGCCCGCTCACCCTAAGCCCCCACCACGTTTGCTCCGCCTCCTTGCACATACAGAGCCGCATTCCCCTCCGTTCACAGTCCCATTAAAGGTCACCTGATTCGTGGTGTACCCGCTCCCGTCCCAGGCCCGTTCGTGACGGTGAGCCTCTGCGTCCTCACGCGCCCCGGCACGGCCGACCCGCCCTCCCGCGTGCGCATCTTGTCGCAGCGCAGCTCGCCGACGCGGACGAGGTCGGCCTCGAAAAGGGACGGCCGTGGCGTTGTAGGGGGCCTCGGTGGCCTGGTTTCCGAGGGTGGTCTCCTTAATCGTGTGATCGCCCTTGTGATTCACGCTGCAGCATAGGTAAATAGAGGGACAGCGACCGACATTTTTGGATTGCATCAGAAAATCGATTACATAAGCAGCTTGCCGATCGCGGTCCAATGAATAAAAAGCTGGACAATTTGGGTGGGCGTGACCGTCATTCTGGGTTGGAATCTCACTTTAACTGTAAAGCCAGTGTGATCACCGCCGTGACGTTGGCCCCGTAGAAATCGACATCCGTGCTGCCGCCGGGATTGATGTCGAACGAGGGGGTTACGTTAATAACCGGCGTTGGGTTTGCTGGGGTCCCCAGTCCGCCTCCAGTGTCGTACGCCTGTCCGAATGTAATGTTGAACGTCACCGTGTATGTTGAATTGATGTTAAACTCCGTGTACGCAGCGTAGGAGTGGAAGGACGTGCCGTGCGTTATGTACGCATCCATGTTCACGTTCTGTGCCCGTGGCTGTGAGCGAGTACTCTGTGTGACTGTGCGTAGAGGGTGGAAGGAAGTGGTCGGTCGATGACATTATCCAGTACACATTGTGACTGTGTGTAGAGGGGGGGAAGGTAAGTGGCTTGCCCGTTACGTGTCCCAATCCACGGAGATGTTCGTCAAGTCGGGCCGTCCAGTCGCTGATCTGAGAGATGGTGTGCTGGTGGTCTGCGTGGGGATACGTACTCGGCTTCCCCGTGATGCTATCCCACGCCCACGTGTTGGTATCACGGGTATCGTCGGCCTCCCGCTGAGATCTGCATACGCCCCCGTGTGTGCACCGTCGCCAGCTGCGGCACGGCAACGCCACGTGCTCACGGCCTGGCTCGCCCCGGCGCCATGTGCCACTCGTAGTTCTGCGATGCAAACACGGGCTGGCCTGGCTCGGGCGCCCAGTACTCGATGCCTTTGGCGATCTTCTTGGTGTATGGTGCTGCAGGCCTGTCAACCAATTTATCGACGTAGGCCTTGGGTACCAGCCAGTTTGCCTTGGGGCTCTGCGAATTGATCCGTTGTCTATGAAGGCCCGTAATTCCTGAAGGCCTCGGCCTCCCACCAATCCTGCATGCGGAAGTCCCGGAATCTCGAGGCGCGAGTTGGCGTCCGCCAGGCGGCCACCTGCGCCCCTCCGTTCGACGAGACGCCCGAGTGACGGATGGCCGAGCCGAATTCGCGCCTTAGGGCTTCGATGTGATTGATCCTGTTGAGGCCTCCTGGTAGACGGCAATTAAGACGCGCTTCGCCCTTGGTCTCCTCCTTTATCATCTGCTTCAGGTCGCGCATAAGTCGACTCAGGGCGAGCGAAGTCGACCCGAAGCCTCCTGCATTTTAACGGTGAGCTGGGAGAGGAAGAGCACGGTCGCGCGATCGATTTCGAGCAGGGTCTTCTGGTCCTTGGGGTACGGTAATCGTTGATGCTGTTGTCGAGCGCGCGAATGAAGGCCTGCAGCTCCTTCGGCTCCTTGATTTCGTTTAACCGCAGCTCCTGGGCCAAGAGCGAGGCCATTCGCGCGCCTCCGAGGGTCGTACACACCCAAAAATCCGGAGCCCAGCTCGCCTCCAGCCGATTAATTCGGTTGCGCAGCTGGCTCGCCTCGTCGCCCCACGTCTCGACGCCCCAGTCGTAGATCTGTTGCGAGAGCTCCGCGATGAACTGTATGGTGTCGGTCGCCCAGTCGACGGGGTACTTGAAAAAGTTCTTCACGATTTCTTCCGCGCTGCGCCCGTTGATGATATCCACGATCACCTGCGCGATGGCGCCCGCGAGGATGGACAGGCCAAGTCCGCCCACCGTGCCGATCCTCATTTTCGTGAGGGCGCTCAGGGCGGACGACATGCCCGTCTGAAGGCCAAAAGAGCCGACCGTCATGATCATCTGATCGCGGAACGTATCGAAGAACTCGGCCTCCCCTATCTTGCCCTGCGAGAGCGCCTGGTAGGCCGAGAGCAGGCCGCCGGCCGTCGCCAGCCCAAGGCCGCCGCCGCCGCGCCCGCCCGCCGCATGGCCCGCGAGCCCGTACCCCCAGCCCGGCGCCCACCAAGTCGATGCCCGCCCCCTGAAATAAATCGGCTGCCCCGAAAGACATGCCGTCGTTGTTCGCCGTACCCGCCGCCGAGAAGAGCGTCTCGCGCTGAGGCCTCCTTGGCCACCCCGGGCCGCCTTGCCCTCGGGCGCCCCAGGACGCGTCGCGCTGCTCTTTGGTGGTGAATCGCTCGAGGTCGAAATCGGCAGGGCGTCGGCGGTGGCGCGGTTCCAGTCGCCGTAGGGCATGAGGGCGTTGCGCAAAATAACGTCCGAGTCGCCCATCACGCGCCTGTCGAGCGTCTGAAACACGCCCTCGGAGGGCAGGCGGCGTGCCCGGGCGCATCTCCTCCACGGAAACGTCGTCCCCTCCGCGAGGTGATGTCGTCTGGGCTGGCCAAGCCGACGCCCGCGCCCTCATCGGCGTACGCCCTTCCCCTTCTTTTTAACATTTGATTGGCCTCCCGTTTCAATGCTTGGTACTCTGTCTCTACCTTGGTCTTTCTTGCCTCTTCCTCTGCCGCCTTGCGCTCTGCGATCTTCCGCCTCTGCTCTTCTATCTCGGCGTTGCGTCTCGCCGCGTTCTCCTTGGCTGCTGCTTCCGCTCTTCAATCACCCTGTTTGCGTACTCCTTGTCCGCTTGGGCCTTTCTGTAGCGCTCCTCGATCTGACTCTTGGCCTCGTCTCCTCTCTTCCTTAGATCGCCCATGAATGCCGTCGTATCTATGTGAATTTGTATTTGGCGGGTGGGTGCTCACGTTTGAAGGCCTCCAGATCGCGCACCATGGCATCGTACTGCGCGAGCCCCTCCGCTGGAATGATGGCTCTTCGCATTTCCCAAAATTTGCTCAGCTTGCCCACGTAATCGACCATGGAGAGGTACGCGCTCTGTGCGCCCGCGCTCACCGTTTTCGGATTGGCTCGCAGCTCTGCCAAAAACTCCCTTTTTATCCGGTACAGTGACCATTCGAGGGCTCCCCGCCATAGGCTCGCTTCCGTCCGCAGTTCTCGTGCATCTCCTCCACGTCGCCGTATGCTATCCAGATGGCATCGCTGATGGGCCTCTGAACAGCCTGACGCTCAAAGTTTTTCCACTTCTCATCGGCCATCTTTCTCCTCAGTTCTTCGGCGTCTTTCTGACCCCTTCCCGTCAGCTGATCCATAACGTAGCTAAAGTCGCGCATGTTCTCTTCCATGGCGCGGAGCCCTGTCCCCCGATGCATTTCCTTCTTTCAGTTTTTGAGCTCCGAGCGGTAAAAATCCATCTGCGCCCCCCTGAACGTCTCCAGTCGTCGCTTACGCTCCGCTACCTTCGGCTCCTCCAGCCGTGCAAATTCCTCGTCTGATGCAGTTTGCATTGCCTTCAGTCGTTCCTCTTCTGTCTTGGCAGCTGCCTCCTCGTCCGCCCTGCGCCGCTGCTCTAACGCGTCGAAGAGGGCCCTCTGATCCTCGAGCGTGAGGCCAATGAGCTCTTCCACCTGGTCGCTCCTACCCAGCCGCGCGAAGGGCAGCCTCTCGGCGGCCGGCCTCGGATCGGGCCTCGGCGTCGTCTGCGTCTCGGCCGTCCCCATGGGCGAGCGAGCCTCTGCCGTGGCCGCGTACTTGAGCAGCCTCTGTGCCAG